>MU691455.1:3896-15545 GCA_026770625.1 Nicotiana glauca
TTCCTAGTCTTGCCCATTTAAATTCATCTTTAGGAGACGCACTTCCTAAGTTTGGTTCATTCAGATTTTATTTTAGCAGACACATTTGCTAGTCAAAGTTCTTAGTTTTACTCGTAAGAGATGCACATCCTACTCTAGTTTTAGCTTACTATCATCATTGCATCAGTAGTATAAGTGGTTTACAATTTTGCTAATGACTCACAAATCTTCCTAGTGCAAGCTGGGTAGAAAATTTCATTTGTTTTGTTTGTTTTGGTTGTAGGATCCCACCCAGAGAGCGGAGGGTTACAACAAAAATCCCTAGCATTCAATCCAAATTAAAAGTAGCAGAAGCTCGCCTCAAGAATGCGAGCCCATAGTCTTAGATGATCAAAAGAAGTTAGTCATAATAAAAAAAAATAATTAAAAAAAAAAGAGAAAGAAAAGGTGAATCCAAAGTGCAGAAATGGAGAATGTGATCTGCTCAAGACATGGCCAAGGTCACAAGAACTGCATACCTGGTCCTGATCCAGAAAACCGAAAAGGATGAACTAGTACCTACAACTGGCAAGTATCAATGTTCAGATCAGAGTCCACATGAACCACCATTCAAGACTCGAGATCAAGCTTCAGAAGACTCATAGATAGGAACCTTGTAACTAGTAGCTGATGTGCTTAGTTTGTCTTTTTCAAATTTTGATTTTGATATAATGGCAGGACCACAGACTGAAACCTCGATGGAACGGAACCTCGACCGGCTCATCACCTCGATGTACTCCATCGTCTCACTCACTTCTGAACTATACGTGGCCTGATTCCTTTATAGCCAAGGATATGTAGGCAGCTCAGATACCAGGGCTCGGTCACATTCTCTTCCTTTCCTTTAAGTTTTAGTCTATCCACATAAGGGTCAGGTCAAAACACCTGTCTAGTCGTTCTTTGTCTGAAAACTCTTTGTGTTTCCAGTCAAAGAGGGGCAGCTGTAGACGTGTGATTTTTGACCCTCCCCAAGAATTTTCAGATGTTTTAGCGTAAATATTTAGTTTAGGTATAATATAGCTATCTCAGCTAATTTTGACTCTTTCACTTTATTTTCATTACAAAAATAAAAAAATACAAAAATATATATATAAATTTTAGTTTATGTATTTCTCATAAACTTGAAAAAATACAAAAAATAGCACCTTATTTTTATTTTTAAATAATTTCGAAAATTACAAAAATAGTTTCATTAATATTTTGTAGTCATTTTAAACTTAAAAAATATATATATACAAAAAGTATTACTTTATATTTTATCTTTATATAAAAACGAAAATTGCAAAAAAAATAGTTTATTAATGTTTTGTAGTTATTTTAAAACTTGAAAAAATATAAAAATAATTTTGTTTTAATTGTTAGTCTTATTTTGATAGTAATTTTTCCTTACGTAGTATTGATCAAATAACATCATGTTCCTATTCTCGGTTCCGGGCAAAGAATAATATTTGCGTTCAAATTACCCGTTTTTAGACCTAATTTTCGGACCTATTCCATAATAATCCGAGTCCACCACACATGGAGGACACTTAACACATGCTAACACAATACAAATATACACACACGGATATAGGGGAGGGGATTACACTTAGGGGGGATCAGATTTTTTAGGGGAGGAATATAAAATATACACTATACACATATACACATGGACAATACACTAGAATAGAGAAGAGAGGAAGGAAGTTCACGTTTTTTCTGAAAATATACTACTGTTTGTTCATCTTCTTCCGAAGACCACAAACCAAACCCATCTCCTCCGTCACCTTGACTGCCCAAAACGACCAAACCAACCACCAACTCCAAACGACCCCTTTTGTTCCAACGAACAACCATCTCCACGCCCAGCCCGTCGACCAACAGTCTAGTTGCACGACCACGTCCAAACGACGTCCAGCCAACTTCCAAGCAGCCCACGTCGTTGATAATCAGCCCGTCAACTACCACTGTCGACGTCCAGCCTCCTCGTCACCAAACGACCAAAACTCCATAGCTGAACCCTCCTCTAACCCATCATCCTCAACACAAACATCCCGTCTCCAGCCACGTCCAATTCCAGCCCGTGGTCGAGTTTCTGTTGCCGTGCGAGGTTGGTGCGTCGAGGTCTTGTTAGCGTCCTCGTTTTCGTTTTTGAGTCGAGCTTCAGTTCATGGTTGTCCTCAGCTTTGTTTGGTTCGATTAACTCAGTTTTTGCTATTGAGGTATGTGCCTCAGTCTTAGATAATGTAATTGTTATAATTTCTAATTTAAATGTCATGTTTTTATTACGTTATTAAGTTGTTATTTCTCCGTGTCGTTCAATGTTAATATTAACGTTTCATGCCTCTGTTTTGATGAAGTTCTACTATTTGTCTACTCTTATATTTTATTTTATTTTTGTCAGTTTGTTAATCCATGTTTGGATAGATTTAGTGGATATATGAGTTTTAATTTCCATTTTCAATTAGCATTAAGAAATAGATGTTTAAGGTATTTTGATTAACATTTTGGTGATTCCAGAGTTAAATTAATTTATTAAGTTGAATTTGTAGATGTTATTAATCAAGTTTCGTTGATTAGGTGCAATTAATAAATTATCGTGATTATGGATACGGTTCCCGTGACAAAGTTACGATACCTAAAATTCGAGGGGTGCTTTAAATGTAACCCGACTATAACGACTTTGAATAATAAAACTCTTTAAAAATCAAGGTGTGCCACTAGTTGAATTTTCCATGTCCCCGCAAAGTAGAAAATTGTAGTTGTCATAGGTTTGCCCTTTTAAAATAAATGAGATGAGCCTCGCCAAATAAAACGCAAATTGCGGGGCCCTCATAAATGTATATATTAAAAATACTTAGACTTCGGGATAAGCCGTTTAGCGAATTTCACGGCCTTCCCAAAATAATAACGCGTTAGTAGCTTTAGGCGCGTATTTAATAAATTACTTCCTTAAATTCGGGTGCACATTTATGTGACCCAAATCCAAATCTCAACGGAGTCGAAATGTGTCGATAACCACGGGTACGTTGATGTGCCGAGGTTCGATATACGTTTTCACAACGTTGCAATTCTTTGTTTAAATAATAATAATAATATTAAAAGCGGTTAAAGGTTAAAATTTGCACATAAGTTAAAGCATGTTGTAAATCAGATAAATAAGCCAAATATGACAGTTGAGCGACCGTGCTAGAACCACGGAACTCGGGAATGCCTAACACCTTCTCCCGGATTAATAGAATTCCTTATCCGAATTTCTAGTTCGCGGACTGTTAAATAGAGTCAAACCTTTTCCTCGATTCGGGATTCAACCGGTGACTTGGGACAATATAAAACTCCCAAGTGGCGACTCTGAATCTCTTAATAAACGAATCCTGTTTCGATTGTCCCTTAATTGGAAAAACTCCCTCTACCACAGCCCTTCGCGGGGTGCGGTAGCGCCGAAAGGAGGTGCGACAAAATGTTCTTACTGCTTTGATATAGAACTGCTTAGTACTTTTACGTGATTTCATACTGTCAGTCATTATTTATTTTTATTACTCACTGGGTCGGAGTACTCACATTACTCCTTGTACCGTGCATGCAGATCCAGGTGTTCCTGAGGCGTAGTCCGAGCTATTCTGCAGTTCAGATTTCACCGGAGTTATCGAGGTAGCTGCATGGCGTCCGCATACCCGATTTTCTCCCTCTATCTTTATTTATCTTTCCGCATTTTTAGACTGTTCTTGTATTAGACTATTGGACTCATGTACTAGAGGCTTTTGACTCGTGACACCGGATCGGTGGCTTTTGTAGAGATTATTATTATGGTTTCCGCACATTACGTTTTTATTTCAGACTTCTATTCACATCAGTTTGGTAGTTGAATCCGTTTAATCGTCATTGAATTTTTAATAAAAAGTGATTGAGTGTTGAATTGGTCGGGCTTGCTAGCATGGTGTTGGGCGCCATCACGATCGGAATTGGGATCGTGACAATTTGCTACCACTAAAGCCCAAATCTATAAGTGACAAATATTTAAATAATTAACAACATATCAGCCCTATTATTATTAATGGAGCAACCTCCAAATTTCTCATTTGCATAGGTAATTTCATTAAAATCACCTCCAACAACCCAGGGGCCTAGATAACAGTTTGCTATATGCTTCAAGTCCTCCCATAACGTTGATCTAGATTGTAGTTATGTACTTGCATAGATTGCTGAAAATATAAAGGGTGTACTGTGGTAATATACATGTACCATACAATGTATTGCCTGGTCTGTGTTTGGATCAATATCTCATTGATCACATATTTTTATTTAGGTTATCATTTTTTTTTTTAAAACCCCTTCCAAATTAGGAGGATCTATAGTGTTTTCACACTTTCTCTCCAGCGTGACTCGAACCCAGGACCTAACGGTCGTAGGTGAAGGTGCTTACCAACTGAGCAAGCCTCACTTGTCAGGTTATCATCTTTAGGATTTGTATCTTAGGTTATTTTTGATAAAAATAAATAATAGTTCTAGCTAGGTAGTTATTAGTTTCTAATATTTTCCAAGTATCTTTCATTGGTAGAAATGATAATTTGATCCGGATTATTATGAAATAAAATCCGTTTTTTAATTGTATTATTGCTTTTGCTTGTATGATTTGTTCGAATTTTACATATCTAAGTTGATACTTAAATGACTTGATAATATTAATACTTTTTCTGTAAAACAAAAATGTATTTTGGTAGGGAAATCGAAGAGGCCAAACAAGGTAAATTAATATAGTTTGATGTAAACACTCAATAGGAATAAGTTTCTAACGCAAGATAACATGAATAAAATTGTAAAGTAAATACAAGAACTATAAAGAAATTAAAATATTAATTATAAATTTTACCTCCAAGAAAAGGTTTTTTTTAAATATAAGTAAAGCATGGCTATGGCTACATCGGACTTTAACAAGGAGAATAACATGCTCCAAGAGATAATCTTTGAAGTATTTGTTGAGTTTTGTTAGTAAATAAATGTGGTGTGAATGGAAAATGGTGGGAAAAAATGGAGGGAAATTAAAATTTGAATTAGTTCATTTTACTAATGCACTTTGTCCTCGTTAAAAGAAGGAAATAAAATTTTTGTGCTTATATAGAGAAGCACATCTTCTAGCTCTTAAAGAGTTAAGAAAAAGTGGTACCTCGCGCCGTCATCGTTGCTTGACTTCGTCTTCGTCTTCGTCTTCGGATTTGGTCGATTGATTGATAATTTTTTGGACCAAATTTATTCTTCTTTCCATTATTTAATATTTTCTTTTCTAATATTTTTTTACGAAAAAAATATTGCATAATTATTTTCCAGTGATCGAGTTCACGACCAAACTTTCCATCCAACAGAAATTTAAATAAATCTGCTGAAGAGACACCTTATGTACGAACAGGCACCTATGCACTGTTGAGACTCAACTTCTATGAATATAAATAGAGAGGCTTAGCCTCATTTACCACCACAAAAAAATCTGAAATTATTCATCTCCATTGTTTTTCCAAAAACAAAACGTAAGTATTTTGTGTAATTTACTCCGCCATTTGAGTTCGCTGAAATTCTGTGATTTGAAGTGCCGCTATCATATAATAGTTATTCCGCTCTATCCTGGGAGGAATCAATCCACAACCTTGGGTATTGTGAGAGGATTAAATTCCTTAAGGAAATATAAGAAACTTCTTGGCTCGAAATTTTTTCTGCTTTGGTTTTTTAAACTAACATTTGTTCATTTACTAATTTTGAATACAGAGTTCTAACAAGCTTTAGGAATTTAAATTTCTTTCTGTATTCAATCTTACTTTCTTCTTTGAGAGACTAAAATCTTATTGATTTTCTACTCCCTTTTTGGAGATTAAAATCTTCAGGTTTTCTACTGCACTTTGAGATTAAAATCTTTGTGAATTTCTACTCAATCTGAGATATGAAAACTCGGTTGTTTGTATTCGGTTTGAAGATATAAAAACTTCACAGAGATACTAATTCTATTTGTCAATTTCTTTTACAGAAAAATGACAACAAGTACGGAACAACAGTATGCTTCTGTTGGGACAACTGCTGCAACGATAAATGTGTCTTCAAGTCGCACAACTCCTGCTCCGCGATGACACCGACAGAAAAATCCAAAAAGTTTTTCGGTGTGGACTTTAAGCGCTGGCAGCATGAAAATGTTCTTCTACCTAACCACACTCAATTTACATCGCTTTATCAACGAAAACGTTCCAGTTCTGAGAGAAGAAACTCCTGAAAATGAGCGATTTGCGGTCACTAAGGCATGGAGGCATTCTGACTTCTTATGAAAAAACTAATTTTAAGTTGCTTGGAAGACGACTTGTACGATGTTTATAGCATCATGAAAACATCAAGAGAATTGTGGAATGCTCTTGAAAAGAAGTACAAGACTGAAGATGCTCGACTAAAGAAGTTTATGGATACCAAATTTCTGGATTTTAAAATAGTTGACGGTAAATCTGTTATAACGCAAGTCCAAGAATTGAAAGTTATTGTTCATGACCTCCTTGTTGAAGGTATGAACGAGTCAATATTTTTATTCAAGATATTGATTATTTTACTAATTATAAATTTATGATTGAAGGTCTGGTCATAAATGAAGCGTTTCAAGTTGCGGAATTTATTAAAAAGTTGCCTCCGCTGGAAGGACTTTAAGAATTACTTGAAATATAAGTATAATGAGATGACTCTTGAAGACCTTATTATTCGTCTACGGATTAAAGAGGACAACAAGGATGCTGAAAAGAAGTCTCGTGAAAATTCAACAATAATGAGTGCAAATATTATTGAGGAAGTTTCAACGAATAAAAAGAGAAAGAAGCCATCTGGACCAAAGAATTACCCAAGCAAGAAGAAGTTCAAAGGTTATTACCACAACTGTGGAAAGGTTGGACACAAGGCTACTGAATAACGTGCACCAAAGAAGAACAAGAAGAAAAGTCAAGCAAACATGATTGAGAAGAATGATGAAATAGACGATGTATGTGCCATGCTTTCAGAATGCAACCTACTCGGAAATCCTAGAGAATGGTGGATTGATTCGGGAGCAACTCGACATGTTTGTGCTAACAAGGAATTGTTTACTTCTTATGCTCCCGCTGGACCCAACGAGATAGTTTTTTTTGGCAAATTCTTCTATTGTAAAATTTTAAGGAACGGGCAAGATAGCTTTGAAGATGACTTCTGGCAAGATTGCGACTCTAAATAATATTCTTCATGTTCCTGAAATACGGAGGAATTTAGTCTCGACATCACTTCTAGTCAAGAATGGCTTTAAGTATGTTTTTGTTTCCGACAAGGTTGTAGTTAGTAAGAATAAAATGTATGTAGGAAAAGGTTACCTGACTGAGGGCCTTTTCAAACTCAATGTAATTGCCATTGATATGAATAAAATTTCAGCTTCTTCTTATTTGCTTGAGTCAAATAATTTATGGCTTGAACGTTTAGGCCACATCAACTTCAAAACTTTGCGAAAAATGATTAATTAGAAGTATTGCCTAAGTTTGAATGCAATAACTCAAAATATCTAATATGTGTGGAATCAAAGTATGTTAAGCATCCTTATAAGCCAGTTGAAAGGAATTCAAATCCTTTAAACTTAATTCACACAGATATTTGCGACATGAAGTCAATACCATCTCACGGTGGGAAAAAATATTTCATAACTTTCATCTATGTCAGTACTAAATACTGCTATATTTACTTACTTAATAGTAAAGATGAAGCAATTGATGCATTCAAGAAATACAAAAATAAAGTTGAAACGCAACTAAACAAAAACATTAAAATGATAAGAAGTGATAGAGGCGGTGAATCTGAATCTCCTTTTGAAAAAATATATTTGGAAAATGGCATTATTTACCACATAACCGCCCCTTACTCACCGCAATCTAATGGAATTGAAGAAAGAAAGAATTGAACGTTAAAGGAGATGATGAATTCCTTGTTAATAAGTTCTGGTTTACCTCGGAACTTGTGGAGGGAAGATATTCTTACAGCTAACCGAATACTAAAAAGGTAAAGATTTTAAAGTGTAGTAGTGTTTGGATAAAGTGCGAGTTCCTAAACCCAAAAGGGTAAAGATTGGACCAAAACCATTGATTGCGTTTTCGTAGGATATGCAACAAATAGTAAGGCATATTGTTTTCTGGTTCATAAATCAGAAAATCCCGACATTCATATTAATACGGTATTTGAATCGGATAATAATGAATTCTTTGAGAATATTTATCCGTATAAAATAGAATGTGAGTCGTCTAATAAAAAATCTAAGAGACCTCGGGAAGAAGCAAAGGAAAATACGTTTGATGAGGAAAATCCAAGACGTAGTAAACGTCAAAGAACAACTACTTCCTTTGGACCGGATTTTCTAGCATTCTTATTGGAAAATGAGCCTCAAACATTCAAAGAAGCAATGTATTCCTCGGAAGCACAATATTGGAAAGAGGCTGTCAATAGTGAGATAGAATCCATATTAAGTAATCATACTTGAGAATTGGTTGATCTTCCTCCAGGAAATAAAACGTTGGGTTCTGAATGAATTTTCAAAAGGAAACTGAAAGCTGATGATACTATTGACAAATATAAGGCAAGATTAGTTGTTAAAGGGTTTAGACAACAAGAAGGTCTTGATTACTTTGACACATACTCGCCGGTAACAAGGATTACATCTATCCATGTGTTAATAGCTTTAGCCGCCGTGTATGGCCTTCAAATCCATTAGATGGATGTAAAAACAACCTCATTAAATGGAGATTTGGAGGAAGAAATCTATATGGAATAACCTAAAAGATTTGTAGTTCTCAGAAAGAAAGAAAGGTGTGCTGACTTGTTAAGTCACTTTACGGACTAAAACAAGCACCAAAACAATGGCATGCGAAATTTAGATATACAATATTGTCAAATGGTTTCAAGATAAATGAGTGTGACAAATGTGTTTATATTAAAAATACTCCAAATCAGATAGTCATTGTTTGTTTATACGTGGATTATGTTGATAATGAGTAACGACATTGCTCATATAAATACTACTAAGTGCATGCTTACCAGTAAGTTTGATATGAAAGACTTAGGAGTTGCCGATTTAGTTTTGGGAATTAAGATCCTACATACTCCTCAGGGCCTAGCTTTGTTTCAATCTCATTATATTAAAATATTTCTTGCAAAGTTCAAATATTTGGACTTTAAAGAAGCAAAAACGCCAATTGAGTAAACCATACTCTAGTAACGAACAAACATCAAAGCAAATCTCAATTGGAATATGCTCGAGTGTTGGGAAGTTTGATGTATATTATGAATTGTACACGACCTGATATAGCTTGCGCAATAAGTGATCTTCGTCGATACACAAGTAATCCCAACCAAGCTCATTGGATAGCAATGAAACGAGTTTTGGGATATTTGAAATATACTCAAGACTATGCATTACATTACAATAACTATCCCGTAGTTGTTGAGGGATATAGTGATGCAAATTGGATCACTGGATCAACGAAATCAAAATCCACAAGTGGAAACATTTTTACCATTGGTGGAGGATCAACGAAATCAAAATCCACAAGTCGTCCAAACAGACATGCATCGCTCGCTCTACAATGGAGTTTGAGTTTATAGCTTTAGACAAGATCGGTGAAAAAGATGAATGGACGCGGAATTTCTTAGAAGACATTCTATTTTGGCCCATGTATGCATATATTGCGACAGTCAAGCAACAATAGGAATGGCTGGGAGCGTTATGTACAATAGGAAATCTCGTCACATTTGACGAAGGCATAATACCGTTAGACAACTACTCACTAGTATAACTATCACAATTGACTGTGTAAAGTCAAAAGATAATGTATCAGATTAGCTTACAAAAGTCCTACCTAGAGAGGTGGTTGAGAAGTCATCAAAGGGAATGAGACTATGGCCAAGGACAAGTCATTATGGCGGTAACTCTACCTAGAAGACTGGAGATCCCAAGATCTAGGTTCAAGGAGATCAAACAAAGTCATTAGTGACGATTCAACATTGTCAAATAATATTTTGGTCCATTCTCATGATGAATACAATGTTCAGTACCAAGGATAAAGCGTTAGGACTTTTTAATGGTTTATAAGTATGATACAGGGTATATCAAATAGTGTATCTACGGGACAACACGTTTAGAAATCACCTATATGAGTGTGAAGTGTAAGACGCTTCTAGGAGAATGTTGTAATGTCAGTTCTCTACGCACTTATGAAACCAGGCAGTGTTCATAGATGAAACGAACACAACAATGAGAACCAAATACGGTTAAGGGTTGATTGTGTGATATATGGATGTCTAGGTATATAACCAAAGTTCGAAGGTTCAAAGATATCAAATTTACTTATTGATCGAGTATATCTAACATATGTTCACTACGAAGATTTCAAAGGGAAATCTACTTATCCAGATGTGATTAATTCTTACTTGAGAATCACACATAATTTTTCATACATATTTGTTTCTGATAGCCATTCCCCATTCATGCGGGGAATTATTGAGTTTTTTAGTAATAACAAAAGAGATGTGAATGGAAAATGGTCGGAAATGAAATTTTGAATTAGTTCATTTTACTAATGCACTTTGTCCCTCATTGGAAGAAGGAAAGAAAATCTTTGTGCTTATATAGAGAAGCACATCTTCTAGCTCGTAAAGAGTTAAGAAAAAGTGGTGCCTCGCGTCGCCGTCGTCGTCGTCGTCGTCGTCGCCGCTCGCTCGCTCGGCTCGGCTTCGGCTTTGGCTTCAGTCAATTGATATGATTAATTGATAATTTTTTGGACCAAATTTATTTTTCTTTCCATTATTTAATATTTTCTTTTCTAATTTTTTTTGCGAAAAAAATATTGCATAATCATTTTCCAACAGTCGAGTTCGCGACCCATTTTTCCGTCCAACATAAAATTAAATAAATCTGCTGATGAGATACCTTATTTACAAACAGGAACCTATGCACCTGTTGAGACTCAACTTCTGTGACTATAAATAGAGAGGCTTAGCCTCATTTACCACCACCGAAAAATCTAAAATTTCTCCCCTCAAACTTCTGCATTCTGCATTGTTTTTCCAAAAACAAAACGTAAGTATTTTGTGTGATTTGCTCCGCCATTTGAGTTCGCCGAAATTCTGTGATTTAAAGTACCGCTATCACAAAATAGTTATTCCGTTCTATTCTGGGAGGAATCAATCCGGAACCTTGGGCATTGTAAGGGGATTAAATTCCTTAAGGAAACACAAAAAACTTGTGGGCTCGAAATTTTTTCTCGTTTGGTTTTTTAAACTAACGTTTGTTCATTTACTTATTTTGAATACAAAGTTCTAACAGTATTTTCATGGCTTCCCTGGTCTACCCTATATGTAATGTTCGAGTTGTGCTTGAAATATATGATTTCTTTAATTTCATAATGCATAAACTTAGTTCTCAAGATAGGGCAAATTGATTAATATTTAAATAAATTATAAGTTATGAATATATTTTAAATAACATACTTAAACATGGCTATTGGTGCACTTCGCCCGCACTTCATGCATTTCATTTCGATTTTTTTCAACAGATGCACTACAATAAATGAGACTTGGCGCGCAGAAAATGGAAAATTTGCCACAAAAAAAATTCTCACCCCCCCC
>MU691458.1:2316-52779 GCA_026770625.1 Nicotiana glauca
TAAGAAATTGGCAATAAACCAAATGTGATTGTGAAAGTGTTATGTGGTAAGAACAGAGAAACAAATGACGGAAGGAAATCGTAAGTGATGCAATTGGAACAACTGTGGTAATAACATATTTGGCTTGTTGTGGGTAATCATTGTTGTGGCATAAATTGCATATGAGTTGTTGAATATGATGGAAATGGTATTGATAGCTACAAAAATTCTTGTGAATTGTTATGGTTGCTCTTTGAGAATTATTGTTGTTGTTCTATATGAATTGTTGTTGTTGTTGTTGTGTTGTTTGTGAATTGTGACTTGTTTGGTGGGATCGGGTTGCGCGCCGCAACACAAAGTAATAAGGTGTAGGTGGTGTTAAGGGTGGCCGAGGTAATAAGGGTGGCCGAGGTAATAAGGGTGGAAAAGTGATCGGAATCACTATTGAAATGAAATTATGAAAAAGATTGTGAAATCATTGATGTGAAAAATATTGAAGGGAAACAAGGAGAGATTGTAAACTTGTTTGGCTTGATTGTACCTTTCATGTGTATTTGATTGTTGATTCTATTACTGATCGTTACTTGTGTATGGTTTGAGTTTACTTAGGGTAAAGCTTGTTCATTCATACCAGTAAAACTCAAATGTACTGACGTCCCTTTTGCCGGGGGCGCTACATTCGTGTTATGATTGTAGATGGATCTATAGTAGGTACTCCAGTCCACCGACAGTAGCACTCCTCTCCATCCCATCAGTTGCATTGGTGAGCCCCACTTCCTCTTGGGGTCATGTGTGGTTCATGCCACCTTCTTTTGAGTTTATTGTGTATTGTAAGGTATAGCCGGGGCCTTGTCGCCGGCAAGTATTGGTTAAGTTCCTAGTATTCATAGAGGCTCCGTAGACACAATGTGGGTGGTGTACAAAAGTATTTTGGGTAGTAATGGTACGGTTCGGAATCGTGGTCCACGTTGGTAGTTGTTGTATGTATTTTGCAAGTACTTGGTATCAATGTTGGAAATGATAAAAAGTACAAATGAACTCTAGTTGTAAGTTTATGCTTAAGTCTTAAATTGCTATTTCAAAAGAATAATGTATATTGGAATCACGGAGTAACGCGTAGAATAGGAAAGGCACCCAGGTCTGCTTGGCTGGGGCTACCTGGTCGAGCGCCAGTCGCGTCCCTCGGTTTTGGGGCGTGACAATGAGGGCGCCTGACCCCATTGTCAGCCAAGCCAACACGGAAACATTTTTAAATTCTTTTATTGCCTATAGACAGAAATGAGTGAAACAAATACTAAATTTGGAAGTAATCCAGAAGAGCAAAATACCATAATAGCATAGTCATACAACCCAAAAATAAATGTCTACCAAAGTGTGTGCCAGAACCTGGCCAAAAATAAATGTCTACCAAAGTGTGTGCCAGAACCTGGTGTCATGAGTGTGGGCATTTAGTAGAGTATACAAAAGACATCTATATCCTACTGTCTGAAATAGAGGAAGACATAAAAAGTAAAGGAAGACTCCATCCGGCTGCTGAGCGACATAGGAAGGAAGCAGCTCACCGTGGAAGTCTCTGCCATAAGCTCAAGGGCGAGCACCGGACTGGTAAACAGATGTATCTGCCTCAGATCCTGTACAATTAAGTACAAAGGCGTAGTATGAGTACATAAACAATATGTACCCAGTGAGTATCCCGTCTAATCTCGAAGAAGTAGAGACGAGACGTCGACTTGATACTCACTAGGGTCTAATAATATATCAAGTATTATACTAACCATGAAGAATCACTAATAAGAAACAGTTCATAACAAGACATAAAGGTCCTACTCTTTCACTATATATCCAGTTAACCATTTACTTTCATTATATTTATCAATTTATATCGGGCCATGAAAGGCTATATCAATATTTAAAAACTCTCAGGCAAGCAGTAATAGCATGCGTAAATATGCCGAGGTGATGGCCCGATCCAACAGAAATAAACTGTGCACTTGCCGAGGCTCGACGACGCGATTATAGATGCATCTATTCATACCGAGGCGATCATCTCGATCCACAAATAACAAGCAATATCAGGTATACACACGAAGGCACATCAATAATCAGTAATGCCATGCAAGATTTCAACAAGTATACAAGTTCGTTCTCACTCCCTTTTAAGTCTCTAGCATATCCTAGGTGATCATATTAACAAGATAATATAGAGATTTCTATAAATAAAGCATGGTGTGGCTCCTAAACTACCCGAACGATTAGCATAGTAGTAGCTACGCACAGACTCTCGTCACCTAGCGCGTGCGTAGCCCCCGCATTTAGCAACAATTACTCATTTATTATTCCTATGGGGATAATTCCCTCTTACAAGGTTAGAAAGAAGACTCACCTCGCTCCAAAGCGTACTTCCAATATCAAGAACAAGCCCAAGTCCTCAATTCGGAGCCGAATGATCACAAACTAGTTAAATGAAGTAAGAACCAGTCAATATAGGCCTACAAGATCAAATTCTAACTATTTAAGCGATTCCCCAACCTTTTTCACAAGTTTCCTAAATTCCGACCCCGAGCCCACGTGCCCGGATTCTAAGATTTTTCAAAGAAAGTTGTTCTCTATTACTTAAGGATCAATAATATATAAATTCTAGTTAATTTCATAGCAAATTTTGTGGTTAAATCTTGATTTTTCTTAAACCCTAGGTCTAGCTCTAACCCCTTTGATTTCACCTAATTTTTAGTGTTTAATTAACCTAATATACATGTATTTAAACTAATAATGAATGGAATTGACTTACCTTGAAGTGCTATGTTGAAATCCTCTCTTTGGAAGCCCCCAAATCTCCTAAGTGTGGAGTAGAAATGAAATAAATGGCCTTTGAATTCGAATTAAATGAACTCACTGCCGAGCGATTTCCGCTTTTGCGGTGCAATGATCGCTTCTGCGAAAACCGCTTCTGCGGATCTGGCCCAATATGCCTGGACCACTTTTGCGGTCTGGATCCCACTTCTGTGGTTTCCCTTGGCCTGGCCCTTGGCCGCTTCTGCAATGGTTTGACCGCATCTGCGGTCCTAGAACCGCAGATGCGGTTATGACAGAAGCAACAACCTTAAGCTATTCTTCAATTTTTCAACTTCGCTCGAACCTCGCTCGTTTGACGCTCGGGGCTTCCGAGCCCCCCCGAACATACCGACAAGTCTGAAATCACCATGCGGACCTACTCGAACACTCGGAACACCCAAAGCAATGCTAAATCTTGGAATCACCCCCTAAAACTAAATGAATCAAACTATTGAACTTCAAGTTCTTAATTTCCTTCTAAGGGGCCAAAACGCCCTTAAACTACTCGGATTGACACCAAATTTTACGGGCAAGTCTTAACTGATATTTCGGACCTGTACCAAGCTTCGGAACAAAAATTCGAGCTCGGTACCTCGGAAATCAATGATTTCTTACTTTATTTAATTCTTTAAAACTTCAATTTAACAATTTCCAATAAAAATTCATTACTTGGGCTAGGGACCTCGAAATTTAGTTCCGGACATACGCCTAGGTCCCATATTTTCCCAAGGATCCTCCGGGACCGTCAAATCATGAATTCGATTCTGTTTTCTGAAAAAGTTGACCGAAGTCAAACTTGGTCTTTTAAGAGAATCTTAAAGAAACAATTGGACATATTTTTACTCAAAACTCTTCCAACTCTCGAATCAACCGCCCCCGCAAGTTATAAATTAGCTAAAGCAAGAGCAGGAATTCTTATTTAAGGGAAAGGGGTTCTAAAAGGAAAAACAACCGTTCGGGCCGTTACACATGCAATAAGTGAAACGAGACCATTCTGCGTTTAATACCTTAACGGGTGGGAAAGGGTAGATATGGATATGATGACCACGCGATAACACCACATGTATAAATGGTTACCGGGTGTTGTGTGGGGTGATCAATATTATTTATAAACCTAGGACCCCCCTCTCTTTTACTTGTTTATTTCATTGTTTTTTTTCAAATTTCTCAAACTATTTTTTCCCCCAAAATTCAGCTTTTCTTTCGTTTCTTTTTACTCCATCTATTTGCAACCATTATGTGAAATCCCCTCTTATTTGAAAGTCCTACTTGCTTACCTGTTATTTATGCTTAAAGTCACAACAATAGGTTGGCGGGGAACCACACTAGTGGATTTTGAGGGGTGCCTAACACCTTCCCCTTGTAATAATTTCAAGCCCTTACCCAATCTCCAGTTATCCAAAAAAACCCTTCTTGGTGTCCTAATGCACTTGAATCATTAGGTGGCGACTCTTCAATTCTCTTAAACCCAATTCCCAAAAGGGAACGAGTTGTCCTCCCAAATGTCATAAACCCGATTTCGCGAGAAAAAAGGGGCATCGACAGCATGGCGACTCTGCTGGGGATTTCTTTTAGGATTTTACCAGTTCAAGCTGTTACTGTGACTTTAAATTTCTTATTTGTCTTTACTTGTTTGATCTCTTTAAGTATTTAATTCCTTCTTCTACCATGAAACTGACTTGTCTCTTTGTTTCTTTACTTTATTTCTTTACTGATTTCCTTTACTGCATTCCCGTATTGTTGTTTCAAATTATTGTAATTATTATTATGAACGTGCAAATACATGACAACTTGTTTTATTATTGCATAAGCATGTTTTTAACATCATATTCCACTCGTGCTAAACAAAATACCATAGCAACACTTGTAATGAGTGGTTGCGCTCTTCCGATATTATTACCCCTAAATCCGGCAAAGTCATATTTGCGGTAAAACCAGTCGATCAACGGTGTAGTCGACGGTTCCGCGCCTTTCCCTCTTGAGTTGTCCGCACAAGGGTACCAGTCTAATACCCTATATAAAACCCTACTCTATTTAAATTGTGCATGCCTCATGGTCAAACCTAGCCGAGTCGGTTATGTTGTCCGCATAATGACTCTTTAAGATAGCCTTGTCCAAGTCCACCGGGTTTCCTTGAAACCGAAACGGACGCTACCATGTTTTGTGCATTTATTTGGAGAGCTAAAATGCTTTTATACTAATTATTGATGTTAAATATTCGAGTCCAGTGGGGGTAGGGTCTAACCCTTCTTTCTTGCAAATAATGAGGCACGAAATCCCCAGATTCGGCATGGTCACCAACATCCACCCAAGAATGCTAAGTTGGTGAAAAGATTCACACTCTAGTGATCAAAATCTAGTTAGAAAATATCTAGGAAATTGCCATCCCTCCTGGAGATTCAATTGCTGGGACTTCGTGAGTTAGGGAAGCTGTTTGACGGAGCCAAGGATGCCGAATCTGGGGAAGGTCCTTCTGGGAGCAAGTAGATAGGAGTTTATCTTTTCGCTTTATCAAATGTAATAAGGCCAATGGGAATTAGTGATTTTTATTTCCTGTTTATTTAGTGTCAATTTGGGATTCGTCTTCTTTTTATCAATAAAATGAGGCATTTAGCATGCTAAGTTCTCCAAATCAACTTGTCGCTAGGCCTACCTCGGGCATAATGAGGTCCCATAAATTAGGACACGCTTTATATTTCAACACTATGTGTTTAAATATTGCAACATTTTTTCTTATGATCCTTACTGACTTATCACCTTTTTGTTTTTACTTTTTATTTATTCCCCTCCCCAAAGGTTAGTTCGTGAACTCTGGCAATATCATCATATTTTACAAGATCCAGGGGCCCTTCACCTACTCCTCCTCCCAGTCCTATCAGACACAAAAGCAAAAGAAAAATGGAAGAGTCGAACAACTCAACCGAATGGGTAGAGGTCACTCGTGGTGCTCTAGTCCCCAAGGAAAATGCATCTCAGCTAGAACAAAAGCTATTGAAATTTCAAGAAGAACTTGATCAAGTCCGGAATTTGGCAAGTCTGTCATTTTCCCTTACCACTCTAAAAGTTACCTTCCCAAATACTCAGAATCCCATACCTCCACAAAATATCCCAAAGCAACAAAACTATCCCGCTCCTCACTACCACTGCAATACTTGACACACTCCCAACAATACTTCACTGATCATCCCCGAACCTTTGAACTCCACAAATGACCACTGCCATACCCAACACAATACCCCCTTCTACGTGGAGACTATGCCACACTCCACCCAGTCCATCTCAAGCACACCTGAGTCCAATGATAAGGACTCGCTCATTAGAAATTTGGCCTAAGAGCTTAAAAGGTTGACCACCAAAATTCAAGGCGATTAGGGTAGTAAGGGAAATGAGGGGCTAAACTATGAAGATTTATACATACAACTCGATGTACTACCCGAGGGGTACAAACCTCCCAAGTTCGAAATCTTTGATGGCACGGGGGATCCCAGGGTTCACTTGAGAACATACTGTGACAAGCTGGTCGGAGTGGGAAGAGACGAGAAAATTTGCATGAAGCTTTTCATGAGGAGCTTGAAGGGAGACGCCTTGTCTTGGTACATTAGCCAAGATCCGAAGAAGTGGTCGAATTGGGTAAGCATGGCGTCTGATTTCATAGATAGATTCAGGTTCAACATAGAGAATGCACCAGATGTGTTCTATATCCAAAATTTGAAGAAGAAACCCACCGAAACCTTGCGCGAGTATGCCAGTCGCTGGAGATCTGAAGCTGCTAAGGTCAGACCGGCCTTAGAGGAAGAACAAATGAACAAGCTTTTCGTCCGGGCTCAGAAACCACAATATTATGAGAGGTTGATGCTGATTGAGAATCATAAATTTTCGGATATCATCAAGCTAGGAGAAAGGATCAAAGAAGGCATCTAGAGTGGTATGGTTACAAACTTTGAAGCCTTGCAGGCTACCAATAAGTCTTTACAATCTGGTGGTATGTCCAAGAAAAGTGACGTAGGTGCTGTAATGGTTGCACAGAGAACCAAATCCCACATCAAGTATGAAACATATCCAATGCCTCCACCCACATATCAGCCTACTCCAAATTATCAAGCACCCTCACCCATTTACCAAACTCTACCACCCACTTATTAATCAGCTCCAGCTCACGCATATCAGCCCACTTTACCTAAATACTCCCAACCGGCACATATTTACCAAGCCCATAACACCCAACCATCCCACTATCAATCACCTCCCCTACGTCAAAACTTCCCTAGACCACAACCAAATTTTGACTGCAGACCTCCCAAACAGTATATTGCCATTGCTGAACCAATCGACCAGCTATACGAAAGGCTCAAAGCTGCTGGTTATGTCACCCCTATCCCTGCTATAACACCTGAAAACCCTTCTTAGTGGATCAATCCAAATAAAACTTGTGCATACCATTCCGACATGAAAGGACATACCATCGATGAATATCGCTCTCTGAAGGATAAGATCCAGACTTTGATTGACAATACGATCATTGTAGCAAAGGAGCTTGCTCCGAATGTTCGTAATAACCCTATACTAGACCACAAAGGCGGAGGTGTTCACATGATTGAGATAGAGGATGATTGGGACCCCAAGGGATCAATCGGTTTAATCATAGAAGGCGACGATCCGAAGAAGCCAGTAGTCACCCTCAATCCGATTGTGGTCCAGATTCAGCCTTTTGGGGATGCCAAGGTAAACTTGTCTATGCCACTCAAGTTTGAAGCACCACCCTTTGAAAAGATGCCAAAGCCTATTGAAGTTGAGTTTATGCCACCAACAAACACACATACACCCTTTGAAGTTGCATTCTTACCACCTGAGAAGCCTTCTCCGTTCGGAGTAAAGATAGCCACGCCAATTCCAGTGGCAATGTTAGCCATAACACCGTTCCATACAAAGGCTATACCATGGGACTACACAGCCGAGGCCAGAAGAAATGGGAAGGTTAAGTTTGGGGAAACCATTGCGGCATAAGGTATGACAAGAACCGACATGGTTTATACCCCGGAGCATTTGGATGAGTCTAGCAAGCAGGCCTCTAGTCGGCCAACCATCACTGAAACTGGGCCCGACAATCTCTGGAGAAAGATACAAGCCAAAGAATACTCAGTCATTGATCAGCTGAACAAAACACCGGCACAAATTTCTATCCTTGCTTTGCTACAAAGTTCCATTGCACACAAGAATGCCTTGTTAAGAGAGCTGAGTGAGGCATATGCACCAAGTACCATCACCGGCAGAGAGATGGCTAACATGGTAGGCCAGGTGTTGGAAAGTCACAAAATCACTTTCCACGAAGACGAACTGCCACCGGAGGGACAACAAGGCATTGCACATCACCGTGCAGTGCGAAGATTACTTTATCACTAGGATCCTGATTGACGGAGGATCCAACCTCAACATTTGTCCGTTGGTAACACTCAGGACATTGGGAAAAGAGCTGTATGAAATCAAGGACAGGGCCAACAACGTTAAAGCTTTTGACGGTTCTCAAAGGTCTACTATTGGGGAGCTTAGCTTATGTTTGCAAATGGGTCCTACTTGGTTTGATGTTAATTTTCAAGTGATAGACGTACCGACATCTTACAATCTGTTGTTGGGACGACCATGGATTCATGTCGCGGGAGCTGTAGAATCAACGCTACATTAGGCAGTGATTTTTAGTGGAACCACCAAGAGGTGATCATTCACGGTGATGGTAGCAATCCCATATACAGTCGCCAGACCATTCCAGCAATTGGTGGAAGAAGAAGTATAGGCGGGGAAACTTACCACCACATCGAGCGAGTCAACACCGTCGATAAGGACAAATGGTGGGATAACAAAATTGAAAGCATATTGAACTGGAGCGGGTATGAACCTGGCAAGGGACTTGGCAAGAATCTCCAAGGAATCGCTAAGCCCATCAAGCTCAAGAAACATGGCACCACCTTCGGGTTGGGATATGAGTATACCTGGAAAGAATTCAACGAATGGTCACCACCCCTGGCGCGATCCTTATTATCCTTTGGAGCAGCCAATACCCTATTTGGAGTAGACTTTCCAACCAGTCGAGTTCATCTACGGGTTAGAAAAAGAAGAAGCACTGACAACAATAAGGAAATTTTTCCTAGAAGACGATAATATGGATTGTTGTGTCATTCTTGAGGAGGAGGGAGAGGAAGTCCCTTCCATACAGGCTGTAAGTAGAGGAGCATGCCTCAATAACTGGACCATCAGAACCACCAGAGCCCGGTGAGCCTCGGGGTAGCAAGGCTGAACAAGCATCATGCACTCTTTTATTTTACTAGTTTGTTATTCTTTTGCATTTTATTTTTCTGCAAGAAAGAGCTCCAATATTCAAAAAACAATTATGGAATTTATCAAAGCATTTTGATTTTTCTTATAAATCTTACTCTTATTATTTTCTCTCATTACTTTTCTTATACATCATTACTATTACTTATCTTGATGAACCAGTGACTGTGACATGCAACAAGACAACGCAACAAACATACATAGATTCAGAGGAAGATGATATACCGGAAGAGATTGTTAAAGAAGTTGAGAATTTTGAGAATAGACCTAAGTCCAACCTGGAAGAGACCGAAATGTTCAACCTAGGAGATGCAGAAAACATCAAAGAAACACAAATCAACGTTCATTTGTCACCATCAGAAAAGGAAGAATATACAGAGTTTCTAAGAGAGTATGAGGATATATTTGCCTGGTCGTAAGACGACATGACTGGTTTGAGTACATCTATTATGGCTCACAAATTTCCAACCGATCCAGCCTGTCCGCCAGTAAAATAGAAGCTCAGAAAGTTCAAGCCAGATATGAGTCTGAAAATACAGGAAGAAGTCACTAAGTAGGTCAAAGATAAGGTTCCCAAGGTAGTGGAATATCCAACATGGTTAGCCAACATTGTGCTAGTATCGAAGAAGGACGGGAAGGTTAAAGTCTATGTCGACTACCGAGATCTCAATCGGGCCTGTCCAAAAGATGACCTCCCCTTGCCAAACATACATATCCTGATTGACAATTTGCGCCAAGCACGAGTTATAATCATTTGTAGATTGTTTCGCGGGGTATCATCAGATCTGGATGGGTGAAGAAGATGCTAAGAAAATATCTTTCATTACGCCGTGGGGAATGTATTGCTACAAGATGATGCCATTCGGGTTAAAGAATGCAGGGACCACCTACATGAGGTCCATGACCACTATTTTCCATGATATGATACACAAGGAGATCGAAGTATATGTGGATGATGTCATTATCAAATCCAAGAAAGCCATTGATCACATGGAAGATCTGAGGAAGTTTTTCAACAGACTGAGAAGATACAACCTGAAACTGAATCTCGCAAAGTGTACATTCGAGGTTCCCACTGGGAAATTACTTAGGTTTATTGTGAGTCATCGGGGAATAGAATTTGATCCATCGAAGATCAAAGCCATTCAAGAATTGCCACCGCCAAAGAACAAGAAGGACGTGATGAGTTTCTTGGGGAGACTCAACTACATCAGCCGGTTCATAGCACAATCAAAAGTTATCTGTGATCCGATCTTCAAGATGTTAAAGAAGGATGCTGCCACCGAATGGACTGACGATTGCCAGAAAGCTTTCGACAGAATCAAGGAATCCTTATCAACACCACCAGTCTTGGTATTGCATGAGCCAGGTAGACCTTTGCTACTCTACATTGCAGTATTAGATGGTGCCTTCGGTTGCATCCTAGGGCAACATGATGAAACAAGAAAGAAAGAACATGCCATTTACTACCTCAGCAAAAAGTTCACTCCGTACGAGGCCCGGTATTCTCTGTTGGAATGCACCTGCTGTGCTTTAACTTGGGTGGCCCAGAAGCTGAGGCACTACTTTTGTGCCTATACTACATATCTCATATCAAGGATGGATCCTTTGAAATACATCTTTAAGAAGCCCATGCCCACCGGTAGGCTCGCCAAGTGGCAGATCCTGTTGAGTGAATTCGAGAATATGAACTCGTGAAAGCGGTCACTTGGATGAAAACCCCGTGGATGGAGAATATGAACTCGTGAAAATGTATTTTCTGGACGAAGAGGTATCATTCATAGGAGAAGATATTGAAGAGTCCTATGACGGTTGGAGAATGTTTCTCGACGGAGCAGCAAACTTCAAAGGAATTCACATAGGAACAGTCCTAGTATCAGAAACCGGTCAGCACTATCCGGTATCCACCAAGCTCAGATGCCTGTGCACCAACAATATGGCCAAGTACGAAGCCTGCATCTTAGTGCTCAAGATGGCCATCAACATGAACATTCAAGAATTGCTAGTAATTGGAGACTCAGATTTGCTTATACATCAGGTATGAGGAGAATGGGCTACCAAGAACTCCAAGATACTCCATTATCTGCACCATGTACAGGAGTTGAGGAAAAGGTTCACGAAGACATAGTTCCAGCATGTTCCCATAATCCAGAATGAGTTTACCGATGAATTGGCTACCCTATCGTCCATGATACAACATCCAGATACGAACTTTATTAATCCTATTCCTGTGAAAATCCATAATCAACCAGCTTATTATGCTCATGTCGAAGAAGAAGCGGACGGAAAACCTTGGTTTCACGACATCAAGGAACATTTGGCAAAAGGAGAATACCCAGAACTTGCAAATACTACTCAGAATCACACGCTTCGAAGATTGTCCAACAATTTCTTTCATAGCGGAGGAATCCTATATAGGAGGACTCCGGATTTGGGATTACTAAGGTGTGTCGACATGAATGAAGCATCTAAACTGCTAGAGGAAATTCATGTCGGGGCCTGTGGTCCACATATGAACAGCTTTGTCTTAGCCAAAAAGATACTCAAAGTTGGTTACTTCTGGATGACTATGGAAACGGACTGCATCCAGTATGTCCAAAAATGCCACCGCTACCAGATACATGCAGATATGATAAGGGTGCCACCAAATGAGCTTAATGCAACAAGCTCACCATGGCCTTTCGCCGCTTGGGGAATGGATGTTATTGGTCCAATCGAGATTGCCGCTTCCAACGGGCACATATTCATCCTAGTGGCAATTGATTACTTTACCGATGGGTCAAAGCAACATCCTACAAAGCAGTGACTAAGAAAGTCGTGGAAGACTTCGTCCGCGACCGTATTGTTTGTCTGTTCGGGATTCCAGAATCAATCATCACTGATAATGGTTCCAACCACAACAGTGACTTAATGAAAGCTATGTGTGAGACATTCAAGATAAGACACAAGAATTCCACAGCCTACAGACGATGAATGGAGCCGTAGAAGCCGCTAACAAAAACATCAAGAAGATATTGAGGAAAATGATAAAGAAGCATAAGCAATGGCACGAAAAGTTATCATTTGCTCTATTGGGGGTATCGCACCATAGTCCCCACATCAACTGGGGCAACTCCCTATATGTTAGTTTATGGTACAGAGGCAATCATTCCCGTTAAAGTAGAAATCCCCTCCTTAAGGATCATACAAGAAGCTGAGTTCGACGACGTAGAATGGGTGAGAAACCGCTACGAGCAGTTGGCTCTTAAAGATGAGAAGAGAATGTATGCAGTTTGCCACGACCAACTTTATCAGAGCATAATGTCTAGAGCCTTCAACAAAAGAGTCAAACCAAGACGGTTCACACCGGGGCAGTTGGTGTTAAAGAAAATTTTCCCGCATCAAGATGAGGCCAAAGAGAAATTCTCTCTCAATTGGCAGGGTCCATACATGGTTCATCGGGTTCTGATAGGAGGAGCCTTGATACTTAAAGAAATGGATGAAGAAGTGTCACGACCCAGATTTCCCACCATCGGGGGTCGTGATGGCGCCTACTGTTGGAGCTAGGCAAGCCAAACATTTAAACATCTTTGGATAACAACACAACAATAATGAAATAACAAGTTTTAATTAAATGCGAAAGTCTTTTAAAACATAAGCTAACTGGAAACCCAAAATGCGGAAGTTAATATTTCTCTACCCAGGACTGGTGTCTCTATCTCACGAACCTCTAAAGAGTGCTACAAACAAGTCCGAATAGAAAATACATAATGTCTGTCTCGGTACAATGAAAACAAATAGAAAATATAGAAAGGGACTTCGCCCTGCGAATGCCAGCTAGGCTACCTTGTAGTCCCTGGACTGAGGTCAGCTCCCGATCCGTATACTACTGCTGTGGTCCAAAAGCTGCTCCGGTACCGTGATCTATGCAAAAAGCATAGAAGTATAGAATCAGCACAACTAACCCCATGTGCTAGTAAGTGCCTGGCCTAACCCCGGCGAAGTAGTGACGAGGCTAGACAGGACTACCAAATCAACCTGTGCAGTTCTATATATATGTGTGCAATAAAAGGAAAGAATACCAAAACTAAACAGTTAAAAGAAAAAAAAGGGAGGGAAGCATGCTATGGGGGAGTACAATCCGGATATAAAAGTCATCAACTTAAATAAGGAACATGGCACAACGATAATTAACAGAAACAAGATCTCCAACAATTGCACGACATCAACCTTCGTGCTTTTACTCTCATCCTCACCCAAAGCAATCAAATAAAATACACGGCATCACCCTTTGTGATTTCCTCACATAACTCTCATTTCATGGCACGGAATGATCCTTCGTGCAAATATAATCAAACAATGGCACAGAATGACCCTTCGTGCATAATATAATCAACAATGGCATGGAATGTCCCTTCGTGCATAATATAATCAACAATGGCACGGAACGACCCTTCGTGCAAATAAAATCAACAATGGCACAGAATGACCCTTCGTGCAACTAAAATCAATAATGGCACGGAATGACCCTTCGTACAACTAAAATAAACAATGGCACGGAATGACCCTTCGTGTAAATAAAATCAACAATGGCACGGAATGACCCTTCGTGCAGATAAAATCAACAATGGCACGGAATGACCCTTCGTGCATCATCACTCTTCCTCACCCAAACAACAATCACAACCAAACGGGCGAGGGAAATAAATAATAACAAGAAATGTCCCGGCAAGGGAAAAACACAATTAAACAGCTAAATCCCGGCAAGTGAACAATAACAACAACTTACACATCCCGGCAAGGGAGATAATCACATCTCCTCCCAATTCTTTCATTTCTTACTCGATAGTATTTTATCGTTTAAGCCAACGCTCCAAAGGTTTCACAATTCATAATTAATCCTCAAACTTTTCACATTATGTAGAAAATCATTAATTAGCTTGGAAGAGTCCCAAAGGATACCAAAACAAGTACCAACAAAGACCCACGATCATGCTAGACGCCGGTGTATAGATACTCGTCACCATGCCTATACACCGTACTCGATCATTTAGCAAATAACAATTAATAATACTCTAATCCTATTCCCTCAAGCCAAAGTTAGATCAAACACTTACCTCAAGTGCTCCAAAAATCCACTCAAGCCTCTAGTATAGCTTCACCCCTCGAACTCACCACAAAACCGCTCGAATCTAGTCACAAATTACTTGAATGTATCAAAAAATGCTAATTGAATTAACTTGAATGCATGAAAATGAATTTCCAAAAGTTTTACTCAAAATTTTCCAAAACGCCCACGGGCCCACGTGGTCAAAACCCGAGGTTCGAACCAAAAACTTGGTTGCCCATTCCTCCACGAGTTCATATGTATGATTTGTTTTGGAATCGGACCTCAAATTGAGGTCCAAACCCCCAAATTTTAAGAAAACCTAGGTTCTACCCAAAATCCCCATTTTCACCCATGAAAAACCTTGATTTTAAGGTGAAAACATGATAAATGATGTTAAAGATTGAAGAAATTAAGTGAAAATCAACTTACAAATGGATTGGAGAAGAAAGTTTCTTGGAAAATCGCCTATGGAGTGTTTGAGTTGAAAAAATGAAGAAATGAGGTGAAAATTCGACAAAGTATGAAAAATGCAGGTCTCTGATATGGGAATTGCGAACCCCGACCAAATATGGGAATTGCGAAGCTGAGGTTCGCATTTGCGAACCATTACCACATGGCCAATTTTCGCATTTGCGAGAAAAAGATCGAATTTGCGATCGGCCACCCCTCGCATTTGCGAGCTAAGCCATCGCATTTGCGACAGTGCCCGAAAATACCCTGGTTCACATTTGCGAACAAATGGAATGCAGTTGCGATCCTATGCAAAAATCCCCAACTTCGCAATTGCGATTCAATGTTCGCATATGCGAACTCGCATTTGCGAGTCCCAATTTCGCATTTGCAAAAATCACAGAAGCCAGCATACCAGATTTTCAAAAAAATGGAAATGCAATCCGATGCCTATCCAAAACTCTCCCGAGCCCTCGGGGCTCCAAACCAAACATGCACACAACCTCAAAAACATCCTACGGACTCACTCGTGCGATCGAATCGCCAAAATAACATCAGCATCAATGAATCAAGCCTTAAAATCATCATTTTCATTTCAAACTTCATTAACTTCCAACTTTATCTATTTAGGTCCGAAACACGTCAAATGACGTCCGATTTCGACCAAACTTTACAGAAAGCGCTTAACACATATTTAAGACTTGTACCGGACGTCGGAACCAAAATACGAGCCCGATACCATCACTTTTTGATCAAATTTCATTTTCATTTCCCTTAAACATTTTCAGAATACAATTTCATGGAAAAATTCATTCCTCGGGCCTGGGACCTCGGAATTCGATTCTGGGCATACCCCCAAGTCCCATATTTTTCTACGGACCCTCCGGGACCGTCAAATTACGGGTCCGGGTCCGTTTACCAAAAATGTTGACCGAAGTCAACTTTAACCATATTAATATCAAAATTCATCATTTTTCACACAGAATTCATATTTAAGCCTTCCGGCTACACGCCTGACTGTGCACACAAATCGAGGAAAATAAAAGTGAGGTTTTCAAGGTCTCGGAAGCACGGAAAAAGGGAAAAATCCGGTAATCACCATTTGGGTCGTCACATTCTCCACCTCTAAAACAACCGTTCGTTCTCGAACAGACAAAAGAAAGAAGTACCTGAGTCAGGAAATAGATGAGGATAGCGGCTCCACATATCAGACTCAGACTCTCAGGTCGATGCCTCAGGAGGATGACCTCTCCACTGGACACGCACTGAAGGAAAACTCTTCGACCTCAACTGTCGAACCTGCCGGTCTAGAATAGCTACCGGCTCTTCCTCGTAAGACAGATCCTTGTCCAACTGGACAGTGCTGAAATCTAACACGTGGGTAGGATCGCCGTGATACCTCCTAAGTATAGACACATGAAACACTGGATGCACGACTGACAAGCTAGGTGGCAAGGCAAGTCTATAAGCCACCTCTCTCACACGATCTAGAATCTCAAATGGGCCAATGAACCTAGGGCTAAGCTTGCCCTTCTTCCCGAATCTCATCACTCCCTTCATAGGCAATACACGGAGCAACTCGCTCGCCAACCATGAAAGATACATCTCAAACCTTGTGATCCGCATAACTCTTTTGCCGCGATTGAGCCGAATGAAGCATGTCCTAAATGATCTTGACTTATCCAAGGCCTCCTGAACTAAATCGGTACCCAATAACCGAGCCTCTCCCGGTTGAAACCATCCGACTGGAGACCGACATCGCCTACCATACAACGCCCCATATGGAGCCATCTAAATGCTGGACTGGTAGCTGTCGTTGTAGGCGAACTCTACCAAAGGCAAAAACTGGTCCCACGAGCCTCCAAAATCAATGACACAGGCTCGGAGCATATCCTCTAATATCTGAATAGTCCTCTCGGACTGGCCGTCCGTCAGAGGATGGAACGCTATGCTCAACTGAACCTGGGTGCCTAACTCCTGCTGAACTGCTCTCCAGAAGCGCGAGGTAAACTACGTCCCTCGATCCGAAATGATAGATGCCGGTACCCCATGAAGGCAAACAATCTCCCGAATGTAGATCTCAGCTAATCTCTCCAATGAATAAGTGGTTGCAACAGGAATGAAATGTGCTGACTTGGTCAGCCTATCAACAATGACCCAAATAGCATCAAACTTCTTCTGAGTCACCGGAAGTCCAGTAACGAAATCCATGGTAATCCTCTCCCACTTCCACTCGGGAAGCTCAATCCTCTGAAACAAACCACCAGGCCTCCGATGCTCAAACTTAACCTGCTGACAATTCAAACATCGAGCCACATATGCAACAATATCTTTCTCTATCCTACGCCACCAATAATGTTGCCGCAAGTCCTGATACATCTTTGTGGCGTCTGGGTGAATAGAATACCGCGAACTATGGGCCTCTGCTAAGATCAACTCTCGAATCTCATCGACATTGGGCACATAAACTCGCCCCTGCAACCTCAAAACACCATCATCATCTAAAGTCACCTTCGTGGCACCCCCACGCTGCACCGTGTCTCTCAGGACATACAAATGAGGATCATCAAACTGCCGATCACGGATACACTCCAATAATGAAGAACGAGCGACCGTGCAAGCTAACACTCTGCTAGGCTCAAAAATGTCCAACCTCACAAACCGATTGGACAAGGCCTGAATATCCAAAGCAAGTGGTCTCTGGCTGACCGAAACATAAGCAAGACTACCTATGCTGGCAGAATTCCTACTCAATGCATCGACCACTACATTGGCTCTCCCTGGGTGGTACAAAATAGTAACATCACAATCTTTCAACAACTCCAACCACCTCCTCTGCCTCAAATTCAACTCCTTTTGCTTTACTGAAGGCTCTTGTGATCAGTGTACACCTCACACCTCACACATATAGGTAATGCCTCCAAATCTTCAAAGCATGAATAATGGCTGCCAACTCTAGATCATGGATCAGATAATGCTTCTCGTGGATCTTCAATTTCCTTGAAGCATAAGCGATGACTCTGCCATCCTGCATCAATACCTCACCAAGTCCAATACGTGAAGCATCACAATAAACTATATAAGGCCCTGAACCTGTGGGCAAAACCAATATCGGTGCCCTAGTCAGAGCTGTCTTGAGCTTCTGAAAGCTCTCCTCGCACTCGTCTGACCACCTGAACTGGGCACCCTTCTGGGTCAACCTGGTCATCGGGGCTACTATAGATGAAAATCCCTCCACAAACCGGCGGTAATAACCTGCTAACCCTAAGAAGCTCCGAATCTCAGTCACTGAAGCTGGTCGAGGCCAATTCTTGACTGCCTCAATCTTCTTCGGGTCTACCTGAATACCCTCTGCTGATACAACATAACTCAGAAATGCAACCGAACTAAACCAAAACTCGCACTCTGAGAAATTAGCATACAACTAACTATCCTTCAGAGTTTGAAGAACCACTCTGAGGTGCTGCTCGTGCTCCTCCTGACTGCGGGAGTATACCAGAATATCATCAATAAAGACTATCACGAACAAGTCTAGATAAGGCCTGAATACTCGGTTCATCAACTCCATAAATGCTGTTGGGGCATTGGTCAACCCGAACGACATGACCAAAAACTCATAATGCCCATACCGAGTCCGAAATGATGTCTTAGGGACATCAGACGCCCTAATCCTCAGCTGGTGGTAGCCAGATCTCAAGTCTATCTTTGAAAACACCTTTGCACCTTGTAGCTGGTCAAATAAATCATCAATTCTCGGCAGTGGGTACTTGTTCTTTATCGTCACCTTGTTCAATTGCCGGTAATCAATGCACATCCTCATCGATCCATCCTTTTTCTTCACAAATAGCACCGGCGCACCCCAAAGGGAAACAAAAGGCCTGATAAAACCCTTCTCTAGCAAATCCCGCAACTGGTTCTTTAACTCCTTCAACTCTGGCGAGGCCATGCGATACGGTGGAATAGAAATGGGTTGCGTGCCCGGGGCCAGGTCGATACAGAAATCAATATCCCTGTCGGGCGGCATACCTGGCAGGTTTGATGGGAAAACCTCTGGGAACTCCAACACAATAGGAACAAAGTCAATAGAAGGAACCTCTACACTGGAATCGCGCACATATGCCAAATAAGCTAAACATCGACCATGCGTCGAGCCTTTACATATGAAATAACACTACGGGTGGCATGACCTAGGGTCCCTCTCCACTCCAATCGGGGCAAATCTAGCAAAGCCAAGGTCACGGTCTTGGCGTGACAATCCAAGACATCATGATACAGACACAACCAATCCATTCCCAATATAACACCAAAATCTACCATGTCTAGAAGCAATAGATCAACACGGGTCTCAAGACCCTAAAACACTACCACACAGGAATGATGAACTCGGTCGACCACTATAGAATCACCCACTGGTGTAGATACATATACAGGAATACCCAAGGCATTACTAGGAATAGCCAAGTAGGGTGCAAAATAAGAAGATACATATGAATACGTAGACCTAGGGTCAAATAACACTGAAGCATCCCTATCACAAACCAGAATAGTACCTATAATAATAGCATCTGAAGACTCAGCCTCTGGCCTATCAAGCAAAGCATAACACCGGGGCTGGGCCCCACCTCCCTGAACCATGTCTTTGGGACGATCGGCTACTGGTTGACCTCTACCTCTACCGATCCGAGCTCCACCTCTACGGTCCTTACCTCCACCTCTATGATCTCTACCCCCGCCTCTAGCTGGCTGGGCGAGCTGTGGATCACCTACTGCCTGAATCATGGGGCGAGGACTCTGCTGCTGAGAGCTGCCCGAGGCTCGAGGGCAAAACTTGACAATGTGACCGGGGTCGCCACAACCATAACAAGACCTTGGCTGCTGCGACTGCTGGCCCTGTCGACCTAAATGTCCTCCCCTAAAGCTCTGAAGTGGGGGTGCACTGATAGGCTGTTGATCTGAATAGTACTGCTGAGAACCACCACTGCTTGGAGTACCACGAGAAACTTGGAGCCCTGACTGAAAGGGCCTCGGTGAATGACCTATACCATAGGAATCCCTACCTCCAGACGAGGTACCACTGAGCCTACCAGAATGACGAGGCCTCTTATCCGACATCTGACCACCTCCCTGTGCGAGGGCCATCTCAACTCTGCGGGCCGCATTAGCCGCCTCTTGAAAGGAAATATAACTACCAACTCCCATAGCCATCTGGAGACAGATCGGCTGAATCAGTCCATGAATAAATCCCTGGACCCTATCTCGCTTTGTGGGGAGTATCACAATAGCATGGCGTGCCAAGTCAACAAATCGAGTCTCATACTGTGTAACTGTCATGGAGCCCTGCTGGAGGCGCTCAAACTGCCTGTGAAGTGCCTCCCGCTGAGTGGCTGGGAGAAACTTCTCCAAAAATAACTCCGCGAACTGATCCCATGTCAAAGCTGGAGACCTTGCTGGTCTAGATAGGCAAAAATCCCTCCACCAAGTCTTGGCGGATCCTGCAAGCTGGAAGGTGGCAAAATCGACCCCATTGGTCTCCATTATACCCATGGTCCTAAGGATCTCATGACAGCTGAATAGGAAATCATGTGGATCCTCTGATGAAGTATCGCTGAATGTGGTGGTGAAGAGCTTGGAGAACCGATCAAGTCTCCACAAAGCATCCGAAGACATAGCCGCTCCATCGCCGGCCTGAGCTGTAATACCTGTCTGAGCTGCCACAGCTGGCTGAACCACTGAGACATGAGTCTGGGGAGCTACCTGCTCCAGAGTACGTGTAGTAGGAGTCTGAACCCCTCCCCCAGCCTGAGAAGTGGCTGGTGCTACTGGCAGCAAACCCGCTCTTGTGACACTCTTCATAAAGCCTGCCAATCTTACTAGAGCATCTTGAAGATTTAGGGTGACCATGACCCCTCCTGGGACCTGAGCTGGGCCCACAGGAGCTGCTGGGGCTGGAACCTCCTCATCGTAGTCAATATGAGGCTCCACCTCTGGGAATGCTACCCGGGGCTGAGCTCTGCCCTTGCCTCTACCTCTGGCACGGCCTCGGCCTCTGCCCCTCGTAGGAGCTGCTGCTGGGGGCTCGGGCTGCTGTGCGGTAGAAGAGGAAGCACGTGTTCTCGCCATCTGCGAAAGAACAGAGTAGAAAGACAATCAGTATTTGAGGAACAAAATCGCACGATAAGAAAGAACAAAAGTGAAACTTTTCCTAACTCCGTAGCCTCTGCGATAAATACAGACGTCTCCGTACCAATCCCTCAAACTCTACCAAGTTTGTCCGTGAGTAGCGAGACCTATGCAACCTAGAGCTCTGATACCAGCTTGTCACGACCCGGATTTCCCAACATCGGGGGTCGTGATGGCGCCTACTGTTGGAGCTAGGCAAGCCAAACATTTAAACTTCTTTGGATAACAACACAACAATAATGAAATAACAAGTTTTAATTAAATGCGGAAGTTTTTTAAAACATAAGCTAACTGGAAACCCAAAATACGGAAGTTAATATTTCTCTACCCAGGACTGGTGTCGCTATCTCACGAACCTCTAAAGAGTGATACAAACAAGTCCGAATAGAAAATACATAATGTCTGTCTCGGTACAATGAAAACAAATAGAAAATATAGAAAGGGACTTCGCCCTGCGAACGCCAGCTAGGCTACCTCGTAATCCCTGGACTGAGGTCAGCTCCCGATCCGTATACTAGTGCTGTGGTCCAAAAGCTGCTCCGGTACCATGATTTGTGCAAAAATCACAGAAGTGTAGCATCAGTACAGCCGACCCCATGTGCTGGTAAGTGCCTGGCCTAACCCCGACGAAGTAGTGACGAGGCTAGACAGGACTACCAAATCAACTTGTGCAGTTCTATGTATATGTGTGCAATAAAAGGAAAGAATACCAAAACCAAACAGTTAAAAGAAAAAAAAAGAGGGAAGCATGCTATGGGGGAGTACAATCCGGATATAAAAGTCATCAACTTAAATAAGGAACATGGCACAACGATAATTAACAGAAACAAGAAATCCAATAATTGCACGGCATCAACCTTCGTGCTTTTTCGCTCATCCTCACCCAAAGCAATCAAATAAAATGCACGGCATCACCCTTTGCGCTTTCCTCACATAACTCTCATTTCATGGCATGAGATGATCCTTCGTGCAAATATAATCAAACAATCGCACATAATGACCCTTCGTGCATAATATAATCAACAATGGCACAGAATGTCACTTCGTGCATAATATAATCAACAATGGCACGGAATGACCCTTCGTGCAAATAAAATCAACAATGGCACGGAATGGTGAAACTAAAATCAACAATGGCACGGAATGACCCTTCGTGCAACTAAAATCAACAATGGCACGGAATGACCCTTCGTGCAAATAAAATCAACAATGGCATGGAATGACCCTTCGTGCAAATAAAATCAACAATGGCACGGAATGACCCTTCGTGCATCATCACTCTTCCTCACCCAAGCAGCAATCACAACCAATTGGGCGAGGGAAATAAATAATAACAAGAAATGTCCCGGCAAGGGAAAAACACAATTAAACAACTAAATCCCGGCAAGGGAGCAATAACATCAACTTACACATCCCGACAAGGGAGATAATCACATCTCCTCCCAATTCTTTCATTTCTTACTCGATAGTATTTTATCGTTTGAGCCAACGCTCCAAAGAATTCACAATTCATAATTAATCCTCAAACTTTTCACATTATGTAAAAAATCATTAATTAGCTTGGAAGAGTCCCAAAGGATACCAAAACAAGTACCAACAAAGACCCACGGTCATGCTAGACGCCGGTGTATAGATACTCGTCACCATGCCTATACACCGTACTCGATCATTTAGCAATTAACAATTAATAATACTCTAATCCTATTCCCTCAAGCCAAAGTTAGATCAAACACTTACCTCAAGTGCTCCAAAAATCCACTTAAGCCTCTAGTATAGCTTCACCCCTTGAATTCACCACAAAACCGCTTGAATCTAGTCACAAATTACTTGAATGTATCAACAAATGCTAATTGAATTAACTTGAACGCATGAAAATGAATTTCCCAAAGTTTTACTCAAAATTTCCCAAAACGCCCCCAGGCCCACGTGGTCAAAACCCGAGGTTCAAACAAAAAACCCGGTTACCCATTCCTCCACGAGTTCATATCTATGATTTGTTTTGGAATCGAACCTCAAATTGAGGTCCAAACCCCGAAATTTTAAGAAAACTTAGGTTCTACCCAAAATCCCCATTTTCACCCATGAAAAACCTTGATTTTAAGGTGAAAACATGATAAATGATGTTAAAGATTGAAGAAATTAAGTGAAAATCAACTTACAAATGGATTGGAGAAGAAAGTTTTCTTGGAAAATCGCCTATGGAGTGTTTGAGTTGAAAAAATGAAGAAATGAGGTGAAAATTCGACTGAGTATGAAAAATGCTGGTCTTTGATATGGGAATTGCGAACTGGGGTTCGCAATTGGAAACCCCGACCAAATATGGGAATTGCGAAGCTGAGGTTTGCATTTGCGAACCTTTACCACATGGCCAGTCTTCGCATTTGCGAGAAAAAGATCGCATTTGCGATCGGCCACCCCTCGCATTTGCGAGCCAAGCCATCGCATTTGCGACAGTGCCCGAAAATTCCCTGGTTTGCATTTGCGAACAAATGGAACGTATTTGCGATCCTATGAAAAAATCCCCAGCTTCGCAATTGCGATTCCATGTTCGCATTTGCGAACTCGCAATTGCGAGTCCCATCTTCACATTTGCGAAAAATCACAGAAGCCAGCATACCAGATTTTCAAAAAAATGGAAATGCAATCCGATGCCTATCCAAAACTCTCCCGAGCCCTTGGGGCTCCAAACCAATCATGCACACAACCTCAAATTGGAAGCCCAGCTTGGGTTGATTACAAGATTCATTCTTAAAAGACATGAAATAACCCTTGAACATTTAGTAGGAAATATGGGGACATTAATTTGCAAATGTAAATTTTGGTTCGAATTAGGTAGCGGGTTCAAGCTAAAAGGGTCTTCCCTTTTGTTTGAATTCGGACTTGAATTCGGGGCCCGAATTTATAATTGTAAGTTAATTGGCCTTTTAGAGAAAAATAATAAATAAATAAATTGTTGTTGCTTTAGGTTGGCCCTTAATAAAATGAGATGAGCCTCGCCGAACAAAAACTCAAAATTGCGGGGCCCTCATTAATCATCTATACAAAATTACTTAGATTCGGGACGAGCCGTTTAGTAAATTTCACGGTCTTCCCAAAATATAACAACACGTTAGTCTCTTTAAACGCAATTTTAATAAAATTATATTCCTAAACTCGGGTGTGCATTTCATGCGACCCAAATCCAAATCCGAAAACGTTGAATAAGAATGTGTCGAGGGTCTGGGTGCATTTCATGTGACGTGGTCCAAAAAATACATTCTTAAACGACGTTCACTTTCTTAATAATTGACAAAGCGGTAAATAACTTTAAAATTGCACTATAGATTTAACATGTATAAAAATCAAAATTTAGCCAAATATAGCAATTCCTACGGACTCAATCGTGCGATCGAATCGCCAAAATAACATCAACATCAATGAATCAAGCCTCAAAATCATCATTTTCATTTCAAACTTCATAAACTTCCAACTTTAGCTATTTAGGTCCGAAACACGTCAAATGACGTCCGATTTTGACCAAACTTTACAGAAAGCGCTTAACACATATCTAAGACTTGTACCGAGCTTCGGAACCAAAATACGACCCCGATACCATCACTTTTTGATCAAATTTCATTTTCATTTCCCTTAAACATTTTCAGAAAACAATTTCATGGAAAAATTCATTCCTCGGGCCTGGGACCTCGGAATACAGGCATACACCCAAGTCCCATATTTTTCTACGGACCCTCCGGGACTGTCAAATTATGGGTCTGGGTCCGTTTACCAAAAATATAGACCGAAGTCAACTTTAACCATATTAATATCAAAATTCATCATTTTTCACATATAATTCATATTTAAGCCTTTCGGCTACACACCCGGACTGTGCATGCAAATCGAGGTAAATAAAAGTGAGGTTTTCAAGGCCTGGGAAGCGCAAAAAATGTGAGAAATCCGATGATGACCCTTTGGGTCGTCACAAGAAGTTCGCCCAAAACCAATGAACTCAAATGCAGTCAAGCGCTACTATGTGTAATCTTATATTTTCCTGTATGATGTAATTTGAACTATGTCTGACCTGATTCCCATTTATGAGGGGATACATAGGCAGCCTTATGGGTTCAGTCACAATTTAATAAAATTTTCATTTCAATATTGGGGTAGAATTTTGAGCAGGACCCTCAAAATTCCGAAGTAACTTCAGTTGATCACCGCAAGAAACCGTCAGAAGCAGCAACCCAGTAAACTGAGGTAGAATTTTGAGCAGGACCCTCAAAATTTTGAATCGAGCAAGGTTGCAATGTCCTGAACCACGTCATAGTCATCGGTTCATCTAAAAACTATTTCTTAAATATATACTTATGTCATATCTTTAACAAACTCCTGCATGTTTATCAAAATCGCTTTGTTCAGCAACGCTACCCCAATGATACATACTGTGTCATCAGATCAAAGCCAAACAGGGCAAGCAAAGTTGGCGGGGACACGAACTAACCTTTCCCCTTTACAAAACTCACAATTTTTCTTTGGATACAGGCACCCAAGTTGCAAAATCATATATTATACACCCATATTGTTTAGGAATACAACTCTCAGAACTGTCACGCCTATTCACAGTTGCTATCCGCATACGATATTCCCAGCAGCCACCTTATCACAATCAGCTACCAACTATCAGCTAAGAAATTTTATTACTATTCGCCTTTTGTCTCTTGAAGAAGGCTACTACTCTGCCTTTCGAGGTTAAGCTCTACCTCCATCTGCATTTCCTACATTGCCTAAGGCTACCATTCTGCCTTCTGAGGTTAATCTCTACCTCCATCTGCATTTCCTGCATTGCATAAGGCTACCATTCTGCCTTCCGAGACTAAGCACTGTCTCTATATGCATTCCTGCATTGCATAAGGCTACCATTCTGCCTTCCGAGACTAAGCTCTATCTCCATCTGCATTCCTGCATTGCATAATGCTACCATTCTGCCTTCTGAGGTTAAGCTCTACCTCCATCTACATGGCTAAAATATCGCCACCTTTATTTACCCTTGCATGGCTGAAAGATCACCACCTTTATTTATGTCCAACATCGGTTGAAAGATTGCCACCTTTATTTATGTCTTGCATCGGCTGAAAGATCGCTACCTTTATTTATGTCCTGCATCGGCTGAAAGATTGCAATCTTTTTTTATGTCTTGCATCGGCTGAAAAATCGCCATTTTTTGTTTTATGTCTTGCATCGGCTGAAAGATCGCCATATTTATTTACGCTTTCATGGGCTGAAAGATCACCACCTATCGCATTGCATGGGCTGAAAGATCACCAAATTTTCCAAAGGCGTCATTGTTCGGAGGCACCATTCGCATAGCCCGAGAACGCCATGCCATGGCCTAAGGACCCCTTTTAATCTCTTGCATATCATTATTCAAAGGCATCATAGTTCGGAGACATCATTCACATAGCTCGAGAGCATCATTTTATAGCCTACGAATCCTCTATTATATGCTTCATGGCCCAGGACATGATGGTCTAAGGACGTCATCCTAACCGTCCGAAGACAACATTCTTGGTCCGACGGGAATTTGCATCACATTTATTTTTTTCGCACGATATACGCTTGTATTGCTTGTTTGCAGGTAAACCGGCTAGCAACGACCATCTCAGCAGGAGCGACCCCACTCCAGTTCCCGCAGCCCTATCAGACTTTAGCCAACCATCCCAACCTGAACGTTGCGTCCGTTCTTGGAAAACCTCCATCGGCATACTCCGCCGACGGATCCTGAACTACATATGGCCTGATTCCTATAGGACCAGGGATATGTAGGCATCTCAGGAACCAGAGCACCGTCAAATTATTCGAACTATTCCATTCGGTCAAATTGGCCATCATATCTTTATCCGACAACTCTTTCATCCTTCCCGGGTAAAGAGGGGCAGCTGTTGATACCTAATTTTCCCTGTATATTTTTTATATGCAAAATAATTTCAAAATAGTATATATATGCATATATAAGCATGTCCAAGTGTTTGATTATTTTTTCCAATTTTTAAAGATTTTTAAAACTAATTTATTATCGTATTCTAACATTACAAAACCAATAATTATTCCCAAAACTATAATTTTTGATGAATCACTTATTTTATCCTCATATTTATAGCAAAATATAGCTCAGGTAAATTTTGGACATTTTTATAAATTGTTTTGCGATTTTTAAACCTAAATTGCACTTAATTGCAATACTAGCCTATTTTAAGAATTAATTGCGTTTATAATTATAAATTTGATTCCAGTATTTTCATCTAATATTTATATTCTATTAATTAATTTAGCACTTTTAATTTATTTTCAGAAATCATTTTACTATTTTTATAAAATAAAAAGGGAAAAAGTGGCCATTTAAAATCTAGCCCTATTTCATTTTAATTTTAGCCAAAATTGACCCCCTTATTAACCCAATTTATATCTCAAATCGGACCAGCCCAAATCCTAAATTACCCGACCCCTAACCCAATTAAAAACCTGCCCGACTCCATCTTTTGATCCAGGCCGTTGATCATTTTGATCAACGACCACGATCCCCCTTGCCCTTTTTAATACCCCAAACCCCCAACCCTAAACCATTCTCATCAGAGATGCCGCCCTTGAAACCCCTCTCCTCTCTCAGATTCTCTCAAACCTTCCTTAACCCTAGCCGCCTCAAATTTCTCCCACCTCGAAACCCACCGGAAACCATGGCTTCTCCGGCCATGAGAGTCTTATATTCACCTCCTATCACTCCTATGTGCTCGATTCTTGAAGATTCAAGGCTAGACCTTGAAGGTCTTCACTCAGACTTTCGCCGACTCGAGGTTTCACGGCCATCTCCGGCCTTGCTCCGGTGTATCCTGGTCTTCTAAGCCTGATTCTAACTTCTCCGACTTAGATCAGTGACTTTTCAAAGCCTTCTCATTCTAGGGTTCTTCTGAAACCCTAACCTTTCAAGGTTTCTCTGATTCTTTTTAGATCTGTTGTGTATCTATGCTCCACTTGAGTTTTCAAACGATTTCCCTAGTTTTTCTTTTGAAAATTACTTTCAAAACCCTTCTTTTCCGATTTAGGGTTTTCTCGAAAGTGTTTAAGTGTTTTATGATTTTTCTTCTTTGTTATTTGTATTGTTTCTCTTATTGTGTTTCCTGTATCATGTTCTCGCATGCTTTCTACTATGTTATTGTGCTTTTTCTTTTACCATATTCTTATATGTTCCTTTACTAAGTTTTATACTCCGTTCTTGAATGTTCTTTGATGTGTTCTATATGCTCCACACTTGTGTTTCTTCTACCATGTTTTCCATATTATGTTCTCATATGCTTTCTATTATGTTCTGGTATTTCTTCTACTATGTCCTGATATACTATACCTTTCTACTGTGTCCTTTGCTATTTTCATTCTACTGATCCTTGTTTGGGTTTCTTCTGAGAAAAAAAAAACTTTCTTAAACATGTTTCTTCTATTCTTTCTACTGTGTTTGCCTGTTTTCTCACAGGTTCCTGAAGGAAACCTCTGAGCTTGTTTCGACTACTTGTCTTCTCATCTATGTACTTGATTCAAGGCGGAAACCCTAAAGTTTTGGGGGGGTTCTGCCAGGTTTGATCATATATTTGACTAAACTAGGGTTATTTTAAAACCCCTATCTCTTTGAGTCTCTGAGCTGAGTCTAGATATTTGTTTTCATACAATGTTGAACCTCTTGCTAGACTCTTCTACATTGGAGTTTCTACTGATTTTACAATGGCTCGACAAGTTTCTTTCATCTTTAACATGTCTGTATAATTTATATGTGATGAATCCTTCTTCAAAAAGGTTTTCAAACTAGTGATTGACTCAAAATTCCTTTTTAATAGGTCTAATTGATTGTTTGCAGATTTTCCTTAAGTTAAAGATCTTTCCCATCTTTCTCACTTGGTTCATTCATACCAAATCTCAGACCTTGTGATTTCTTGGTTGTGAATTGATTTTCTTTCCTTAAATTGTACAACCGTGTATTTCAGAAACCCTGTCCTTAAATAACCTTTATGTATTTGCCCTTAATTGCATGCTTTACACAAGCGTTTGATTAATTTCTTTCCTTAATTGTTTTATACTCGTTTCAATTTGAATCCCTTAATTAAATGGAGTCTTATGTAATTGATTTACAATCAGTCTTCAATTATTTTTACCTTATTTCCTCATGACTTTCTGCACTATAAATACAAGACCTTTTTTTTTCACAAAAACACACACGATTAACACTTTAGACCTCACAATTTCAAAATCTCTCCTAAACTCACACTTATAGTGTTCTGTCTTCCTGTTTGCACTTTGGCTTTTACAAGACTACTGCTTTTCTTAGTTGTTTCCTTGAATCTGGTATGTCCTAATTTTTAATTTCAGCATCACCCCAATGTGTTTACTTACAGTCTTTAGATGCATGTCTACCTTACTGTCCATGTAGAGTTCAATATTTAACTTAGTATGCTTGTGTTCTACTGCTTGTTTCTTTTATGAATCTTTGCTCCATATCCCACTACCCCTATGTGTTTGTGAGTGGTGATTCAGGGTATGGCCATACGAGTTGTTGTCTATGCACTATGTTCTGAACCTTAACCTCAAAACAGGCTGGAGGGTGTGCCAGCATCTCCCATTACAGAGTATACCCATCAACCTGCTCCCATTATGTTCTTGCAAATTCCCAACTCCCCTATACCCTTATGCGTGCTGATTTTAAGTTATTCCCCTTTTCCCTTTCCCTTTTTAGAATTCCATTCCTACACTTGCACTCTCTCTTAGTTCCTAAGTTCTGCCCCCCTCTTGTGAGCCTTGCCTTAGGACCTTGAGTTCCTTCTGAACTTGGACTCCTGAGGGCTGGCCCTTCCACACTGCACTATTATCCTGGTTTGGTAATATATGTAGGGTGTAAGCCCTGTTCGGAGTCCATGAGGCTCTTAGGGAACTCTGACACATCCCAAATGAGAGAAAGGCTCTTGAAATCTAACCTTTGGAGATGGTTTGCTGCATACTTCAGACAGGAAGTCTGAATTAGGCTCTCCTTGGTTGTACTTTATTTCAATTTCTGATGTATATTTCTTTATTCTCTCTGGGCTGTAATAAAATTTGTAATAAACTATCGAGGATGTTAGTGAAAAGGGAGGGGTAACTATGCATGTACATGGGTAGATAACTTGCCTATATGAATTTTTAATTCCTGCACTTTTCACCTAGCTATCATGACTTTAAGACTTCTGCATTTTCATATAGTTACCATGCCTATAAGACTTCTGCACTTTCACATAGTTACCATGCCTATAAGACTTGCGCATTTTTCATGTAGTTACCATGCCTATAAGATTTTTGCATTTCCTTTAGCTATCATGTCTATAAGAAACTATGCATTTTCATTTAGATGTCATGACTATAGGTGTTCTGCACTTTCATATAGATATTATGTCTATAGCTTCTGCATACGCACGTAGAGAATATGCCTATAGGTCTTTTCTAATTCTTGCATACCCTCTTTTCACTAGGCAACTTATCTATAGGCCCTAATAACCAAAAAATGTAATCAGATATCACATAATGCTTAGATATCTTGTTGTAGATTTTCTGCATTCTTCTATGTCTAACAATGTTTTAAGTTGGCAAACACATAGAAAGCATGCCTATATGGGTTCTAATTCAAATCTAAATCACCTCTCTCGCTTGTAAGTTTAAAAGTGGCAGTAATAACGCATTACTAATGGCAGAACTTATACTCATTTTTTACTGGCAACTTGCCTTTACCTAAATCAATCTGCAATCAGTTTTCTTTTTTTGTTTCTGAAATCAGTAGACATCATGCCTATAGGTTTCATCTATCACTTAGGCAAGCCTTAGGATAAATTTATAAACTGAATCAGATTTTATTAACTACAACCAGCAAGTAGGCCCGATTCGGGATTCTTATCTAAACTATGTAATAAATCAGTCTACCACCAATTCCTTTTAAGTTTTATTTAGACCTTAAACAGTACATGTAAGGCATTCTAAACTATGTGTTTTCTCTAGTTTAAGGAGGTCTGTTTGAGCCTTATTTGTTTGAGTGCTTTTCCCATATTTGCTCTATGTGTTTTGATTGTCGCCTTAGAATTTTTTCCTTTTAAAACTATAAAACCTCACACCCCTTCCCCTTTAGGATTAGTAGTCCCAAATGCCTCCGGGACTAATAGGATTGGGGTGGGTAATAACATGCAATAAATGAAATGAGACCATTCCTCATTTAATACCTCAACGGGGTGGGAAAGAGTAGATATGGATATGATGACCACGCGATAACACCACGAGTATAAATGGTTATCGGGTGTTGTGTGGGGTGATCCATATTATTTATAAACCTAGGACCCCCTCTCTCTTTTACTTGTTTATTTCATTGTTTGTTTTCAAATTTCTCAAACTATTTTTTTTTCTCCAAAATTCGGCTTTTCTTTCGTTTCTTTTTACTCCATCTATTTGAAACCATTATGTGATATCCCCTCTTATTTGAAAGTCCTACTTGCTTACCTGTTATTTATACTTAAAGTCACAACAATAGCTTGGCTGGGAACCATACTAGTGGATTCTGAGGGGTGTCTAACACCTTCCCCTTGGAATAATTTCAAGCCCTTACCCAATCTCTGGTTATTCAAACAAAACCCTTCTTAGTATCCTAATGCACTTGAATCATTAGGTGGCGACTCTTCAATTCTCTTAAACCCAATTCCCAAAAGGGAACGAGTTGTCCTCCCAAATATCATAAATCCGATTTCGCGAGAAAAAGGGGGCATCGACAATGATGATGAGATATTTATAGAAAGTGAGGAGTACTGTGATGATGATGATGGTGGTGGTGGTAGTGGTGGTGATGATTGGTAGTGTTTGTAATCCTTTTTTTATGTTTTAATGTCGTGATTTTTTGTTTACTTCACCCTAAAGAGCTGAAATTTTTAGGTTCATTTTGTATAACTTCAGCCCAGAGAGCTGATATTTTTGTTTGTACTTTGTATGTTGTTCTCATCTCTTTTTGTATCAATGTAATTCTCATCCTCTTTCTTCTTAGATTTCTATTGCATTATCCTTGTTGTTTGATGGTATTTGCTTTATACTTCGTAGTTGGTTTTTATGTTTAGTTTTTGTAATTCTTTTTTATGTTTTTATGTTGTGCTTATTAAGTTTATTTTCTTTAACTTCAGCTTAGAGATGCTGAAGATTTTGTTTGTACATGCCTTTCTTTTGTGTGTTGTACGTGTGTGTGTGAGTGTGTGTGTATGTGTGTTTGTATGTTTGTGTTAAGGATATGTATTTCACATACTGTAACCAGAAGTTTTTTTTGGCAGAAGTGAGTGATTTGTACTTAAGTGTGAGCATGTGATTTTTGCCTCGTTTAAATTACTCCTATAGAATTCTTAGAATTAGGATTGTTTCTTTTATTATTTGATTTTTAGGATTTAATTACGTATTTTTGTGTTATTTTTATTTGTGTGTACATGATAAGTCATATAAAAATACAAAAAATTGCATGAACATTTAGAATTTAATTTTTATATTTTTAGACTAATTAGTAATTAGGCTTTTACAAATATAAGAAAAGTCACAAAGAAACCTTGTTTTGTATACAAAAAATTGCATGAACATTTTAAATTTAATTTTTACATTTTTAGACTAATTAGTAATTAGGCTTTTACAAATATAAGAAAAGTCACAAAGAAACCTTGTTTTGTTTTGTTTGATTTTAATTTTAGTCTTAGGTTTGTCAATTTCTTTTAAATTGATATTATACTAATTGTAGTTTAATTAGATAGTTTGAAATAATTGTGGGGTTTATTTTTAAGTTTAAGATTAAAAAAAGAGAGAAAAGAAAAAAGAAAGAAAGAGAGAAAAACAAATAAAAGAAAAGAATTGAAGGAAAAGGAAATAAAAGAAAAAGGGTTTAATTGGGCCAAGTTTATTAAAATACGACAGCCCAAGCCAAACCCCCAAGGAAACCCGGTCACAAGCCCAAAACCTGTCTCAGACACCCGGTCCAGCTCCCTTCAGTGCTAAACGACGCCATTTTGGCTCGGATCGATCTCGACCGTCTAGGTTTTGTGATCCAACGGTTGAGAAGCCCACCTTGATTAATATATAAATGTCCTAACGTTACCCTACCCCCTCAGATCCCCTACCATATCATCTCTCTCACTCTAACTGAGAGACCGTAACGCCGCCTTCTACCACCGTAAACCGCCGTCTCAAAATCTCCCCCGCCGGCGGCGAGTCTCCAAATTACCCAAAAATTATACCATAGATGCTCCTCCACCTCCCCTTTCCAGATCCGGGCTTAGTTTCCTTCGAATCCCCGTAAACTCCTTGAATCTTGAATAGAAGATCCTGACCCAAAACCCTAACTCATCAAATGGCCTCCAAATTTATACCAAGGCATCTTCTCTTCCCCTCATCACCACCCCTTCATTATCCCCACTCAAATCCCACTGGAATTCCTCGAAATTTCAAAACCCTAGCCGCCGCCTTTGTTCTCTGGTGGCGCCGCCGCCTCCAAACCTAACCAAACTTACACCCTAGACTCACCTTAACCCCCTCTTCCCAAACCCTAAGCTGGATTCCCTCAAGTCTGGTTTAAATTATTCGAATCCCAAATCAAGGGTTTGAGTCCAAGTCCGAGTCGAAGACTCGAAGGTTATCAGTGTTCAAATAGTTCCAAAAATGATATTATATGTTTGTTTTGGCAAAGAACAAACATATAATATTATTTTTGGAGCCAGATCCAAAGTGAATTCAGTTAGGGCCGAAATCGGTAAGTTTCTCAATTTTTCCTTTTTTTATTTTTTTTTCTTTTTCTTTGAACAGTAGGTGTTCCTCCAATGCATATTTTCTGTTCTTTCATTTCCAGTATTTTGTTTGAGTTAGGGTTCTTCGATTTAGGTCTTTGATCTTCGTATATCGCAGTCATATGGTTTAGTTCTTATTTGATTGTGTGTTTGTTTCAATTAATTGATCCATGATTGTTCCTGTTAACTTGACTTTAGTTTCAATTTTGTTCGTTTGATGTTAATTGTTAGTTCACTGATTGCCATAGGCTATAGTATTTATCAGAATCAATTTGATTAGTTAGATTGCTTATTTCAATTTTAGGATTGGTTTGAATATAGCTGAATAGCCCAGCCCTTGATTGACTAACCATGGTTAGTTCGGACTAAGATTAACAGGGTTGGGGGTTAGTTTGACTAGGTTGGTAATTTCAGAATAAATAAAAGGGTAGTTTAGGTATTTTAGACAAGAGAATCTTATAGTAACTGAAATTGGAAACCCCTAGAACTTTCTAGATGGGGTTCCAATTAGAATTTTAGAAACTTACTTATTTAGCTTGGGTAAGAAGTCAGTCTTTCAGGGACTAATTAAGCTAAAACTAAAAAATGAAAGAGGGGGCAAGGGTGTAAAAATAAAATCTGAAAAGTACTTAGCCTTGCCTATAAAAGCAACCCACTACTGCCTTGCTTGAGAGATTTTGGAGGTCTGAAAATTTAAAATTCAAATTCAAAAATAAAAGTTTGAAATCTCAGAGTGTGAGAGTTCATTCTAGATCTTAGATCTTCTGAAAACCAAAAAAATAACGCAAAAACTCCAAAATACTATTCCATTGAAGTTTCTTAGAATAATTTCGAATTTCAGCTATTAATTCGAATTTCCAGCTTAGATAAGGATGAAAATGACCTGAAGATTCCTTGTGTTTTTGGTTGCTGAAGTTTCAGAAGTTTCCTGGGTTTAGTTTCGAGTCCGTTTTGGTTCTATCAAGTCTATTTTGGTTGTTTGTTGGTGTTGTTCCTCTGTAATTCATTCCTAGGTTGTTGTGATACTGTTTTGGGTTTGAAATTGATCCTGTTGTTACTGGTTTTAACTGCTGATAGCTGTTGCTAACTCTGCCTTCTTCTTCTTATTCTGCCTCAAATTCCAGGTACACATCATGTAGCTCTCAAATTTTGGAAATAGAACGAAGTGCTGCCCGATTTCTGTGACAATTTCCATTATTGAATTTCTAGTAGTTTCATAATTTCATTAGAATGTTTATTTGTAACTAATTAAGGACTGTTTGGACTGTAGAAACTATTTGTTTTAGCATAATTTGAGTGTTATGTCTAATATTGTTTAGTACAACTTAGTTGCATTTTCGAATCTAATATCATGTTAGCATTGGTGTTGAATTAGTGTTAATATTCTATATCTAAGTGCTTGAAATCATTTGAAGGAGCTGAAAACGTATAATTTGTGAAGTTTAGGAACTTAATAGCTTGTTTTGGATCACATGTTATAGATGACCTATTTTTCATACAAAATCAATAGATCCCATCATGACTTGCTATTTGATTAAATTCTATTATGCAAAATCAAATATTCAGCCGCTCATGTTTCAGTTTTTAGAAATTATTAATTAAATTCAGTTTGTCCAGTCACTTATCATTAAAAGCAAAGCAGGATTTGGTTCATTGATTCATAGTTAATGGACATTGAAAAATTGGTGACACTATCAAGTAATTTGTTGAGTAATACTGGTCTAGTTTATACCTGGACTGTCTGGGCCATAAGGAATTGATTTAACATGGGCTAGTTATACAATAGATGTCCAGAATTAACACCAGGCCCGCCCCTTCTAATTCAATTGATTTCATCACATCAAAGGACTAGGCGGCTTGGGTCCAAGTTCAAATTTTGTCGCCCTCATGGGCCTGTTCAGAAGCCCATTTAGGGCAGCTCCTCATAAAACTAGTTGAAAATATCTCACTATTGGGCCAAATTCGAAGCCCAAAAATGCTGCAGGATTTTATTAAGGCTATGGGTTTAAATTTGTAATGCAAGTTCGGGCTTTCCAAGTTAAGTAGCAAATTTGAATTAAAAGGTTTCTCTCTTGTTTAAATTTGGACTTGATATTGAGGCTCGAATTCCTTGATGGCTTTTAATAGTAGTTTATTAATAATATTAATTAATTAGGCCTTTAGAGACAATATTTAACAGAGAATAATAGTCCCTTTTAGGATGGCCTTAAAAATAAACGAGGTGCGCCGCGCCAAACAAAATTCATAATTTGTGTGGCCCTCTTTAAATACTTACATTAAAATAAATAGAAATCGGACGTGCCATTTAGCGAATTTTCATGGCATCCCGCAAAGTTAATAACGCGATAGTCGCTTTAGGCACGTTCTTTAATAAATCTACCTTCTTAAACTCGGGTGTGCATTTCATGTGACCCAAATTCAAATCCCAAAACGTTAAATAAAATGTGTCGCGGATCCGGGTGCATTTCATGTGACGTGATCCAAAAATATATTTTAAACGACGTTCAATTTCCTAAAAGTTAATTAAAAGCGGTAAATAATTTTAAAATTGCATCATAGGATGACATGTATTAAAATTAGATTTTTAGCCAATTATAATAGTTTAAGCGACCGTGCTAGAACCACGGGATCCGGGGGTGCCTAACACCTTCCCTTGGGTCAACAGAATTCCTTATTCAGAATTTCTGGTTCACAGACTCCATTGGGGAAGTGAAATTTCCTCGATTCGGGATTCAAGATAAACCGGTGACTTGGTACACCAAAAGCCAAACCTATCCCAAATGGCGACTCTAAATGAATAAATATTCCCATTTCGAATAATGTCACTTTAAATGGAAGAACTCCCTTATATACTACCATTCGGGATGGTGTGTAAAAAGGAGGTGTGACGGCTCTGGCGACTCTACTGGGGAAACGAACCCAAAATTTCGATTCAGGGTTCAAGAATTTGAGCTTAGAATAGCTGTTATATTTGGCTTTATCTGATTTTACTACATGTTCCATGCTATATATGCTAAATGCTTTACCGCTTTAATATTTGCTGAACTGTATATATAAACTGCTGTGAAACCCTTCCTCTCTTTGAGTCTTCTACATCATGGAGAAGGGTGCACTTCGTGTGACTTTTCTTCTGTTTAGAGTCATATCCCATTTTGAACGAGGTTCGGATAAGTTGCTAAGCCGGTGGAGCTTTTGTATCCCCGGTACACTGGCCCCCCTCGGCTCGAGTTGTCCGCTCGGGTAAGCCAGGTCTAGAACAATAAACCCAGGGCTGAAACCTAGTATAACAAAGCCTCATGCCGGATCCCTAGTAGGAACGTTTGTTTGCATCATATGCATTTGACTTAGGGGACTCAACACAGGGGTTAAGTCCGTCTAGGATAGGTGACCTGAAATGAAAAGACCATCCTGATGCATCTTACATGCTACTTATGTATTTATTTGCTCGGCTTTGCATGTTGACCGACTCGTAAATAATGGGAGAGAATTGAAGGAAAATAGCAGTGAGGGTAACCACTTGTTGTGAAAACCCAATATCCCAATAGTACTGAAACTCTGCCGGGTTTTTAAGAAAAAAGAAAAAGAAAAATATTTTTGTTTTAAAAATAGTTGGTTTTGATAAATCTGCCCGAACTACGCCAGTTTGATTCTCACCGGATGTGAGATACGTAGGCAACCCTCATCGGGTCCAACTTCTCTTTTTGTAAAAATAACCAAAAAATAACAAAATTTTTAATTTTGTCACAAATAAGTCAGGAGATGACATTCTTGTTTAAAAATATGCCGAATGTCCCCAAAAGGGCGTCAGAAGGCTATTTTTGTAAAAACAGCCACCCTGAGTCAATTTTAACGGTTAGCGGGCACAGTCTTAAAATCTTCCTCCCCGAAGTGCTGAAAGGACGTATCCACAAAGCCTGAGTTTTGTTTTTGAAATAAAAATTAATGAAAAATTGAAAATTCTCAAAAAATTATTTCCTTAGTTTTCGCATTTATTCTGCAAGAACTACGCTTGGTCTGATTCATGCGGGGTCATGATATGTAGGCAATCTCCATAAGATTCGACTGTAACCCTAAGAAAAAAGAAAAATAGGAGGGAAGGAAATAAAAGGAAAAACAAGAGTGGAAAAGAAACACAGAAAGAGAAAATAAGAAAACCGAGAGAAAGAAACCATGGCAAAGGCAAAGGCAAGAATGAAAGATAAGAAAAATGGAGAGAAAAATCAGAAAATGAGAGAAAAACCAGAAAATCAAAGAAAAGGCAAGGAAAAAGATATCAAAAGAAAAGAAATCAGAACGGAAAGCCAGGATGACACATGCAACCGTTGCAAACATGTGGACACTCATTTAACTATATAGGTTCATCACACCCCAATGTGCCATTACCTATCTGTTACTTGTCTCAAACTAACCGTTTGTTGCTGTCAATTCCAGCTTAGGTTTATAGAAACGGTGGTTGGTTTTTGGTAAACTGGCACCGCATCAGTATTTCACCAGATCAAAAGGGAGTATAGAAATGTCGTCTGAAATGACTTTGCCACCAGTTCTCATCACCGAAGACAACCCCATCTCAGGGACCCTGGCTTCCGAGTCTGCCACAAATGAAGATAACCGGATATTACGTCTCCGAGTTATGGAGACGTAGGATGCATGGACTAACGGAAGGGAGCCCCCAAGTGCTATCCCTGGCTTTCCTGAATTGTTCCCTAGATCCGGGGGTACTTCCAACGTCCCCATTAGTCATCCGATACCCTATTGGGACAACCTACCATGTCTGCTCACTTTGTAGGAACACCTTCTGAGGTACGCCCCCAGGTGTTCACGTCAGGAGTTGCCCCAAATATTTTTACCACTCCACCATGCTCAGCTACCATACAGCCTTAGCTACCTAGGCCCATTTTTGATCCCTCGGCCTTTACTTTCCAAAACCCAATTTTTCAAGCGGATCCTCCTCAATATCCCACATACACTTACTCTCAGCCACCCCCGTTGGAGTTTACATCTGGACAAGACAAAACTCCTAAAGCTCCTAAACAGGATGAGATGGCGAAAAGGATGAGGAGCCTGGAACAAAGCCTAAAAAATATGCAAGGTTTAAGCGGGCAGAAAAGTGTTGCCTATACTGATCTATGCATGTTCCCTCACGTACACCTGTCCATGGGATTCACAACGCCGAAGTTTGAGAAATACGATGGGCATGGCGACCCTATTGCTCACCTTAAAAAGTATTGCAACCAATTGTATGGGGCTGGCGGAAAAGAGGAATTGTTAATGGCTTACTTTGGAGAAAGCTTGGTAGGCATAGCCTCAGAATGGTATATGGATTAGGACATATCTCGATGGCACATTTGGGACGATCTTGCCAGAGATTTTGTTCGAAAGTTCCAATACAACATAGACATTGCGCCAGACAGGAACTTACTGGCAAACCTGAAAAAGAAATTCTCAGAAAGTTTTCGAGAATATGCGATTAAGTGGCACGAGCAAGCATCAAGGGTAAAACCTCCAATGGATGAAGTGGAAATGGTCACCGTATTTCTTCAGGCCCAGGAAGCTGATTACTTCCAGAACATGATGTCAGCTATGGGCAAACCTTTTGCAGAGGCAATTAAGATTGGTGAGATGATGGAGAATGGTTTGAAAACAGGTAGAATCTTGAGCCAGTCAGCCATTAGAGCAACCTCCCAATCCATTCAAGGCGGGTCTGGAGGAATTGCCAAGGGTAAGAAGATAGAAGAAACGTCTATGGCAGCATCAGAGGCAAGAAGACAGTGTGCTCCCTGACCCATGTTTTCCGAAAGAACCCCTCAAAATTACTACCCTTATCATGAAATCTCTTATGATCCTCCACCTTATGCGGTCATGAATGCTCAACCCTTTGCTTGGCCGCAACCACATGCCAATAGAAATCAAGCCCGATTTCTAAGAAATCAGCCTCCCCACCAGAACCACTATAATCCTCGTCCTCCGCAAAATAACTTTCCTCCCCGGGAGCCACCCAGAAGACAAAATTTTACCCCAATTGGTGAATCTTACTATAATCTATTCCCGAAACTTGTCCAAATGGGTCTACTGCAGCCGGTCCCCCAAACAAGGCATAACCCAGTATCACCTGCCTTCAAAGCCGGTGTCAGGTGCGCTTATCATTCAGGGGCAGAAGGCCATGATACAAATGACTGTTGGACTCTGAAACGAGCGGTGGAGAAATTAATAGAGCAGGGAAAGATAGTGCTGAGGGATGAGGAGGTCCCAAATGTGACTAACAATCCATTGCCAGCCCACAATAATGGGCTTGTGATTGGGATGATCTGTGAGGATAAAGAGTTCGATCCGGCATTAAAGGCCATCATTGCTATTGCTGATGCAGAAAGAAAGCCAAAGGTTTCCCCGAAGCAAGATAAAGGGGAGAAGAAAAACAAAGTCATTAAGACAGAACCAGAAAAGAAAGCTGAAACAAAAACAGAGGCGACACCTCCCAAAAATGGAATCCTCTATGTCCCACGAGGCCGCCAAGAAAAGCAGCTGATTGTGAGCCCTCCAAAGAAATTGGAATTGAAAAAGGGAACACAAGTGCACGTACCCAAGAAAGCCTATGTGGTGCGGGGGATAATTAAACCACCTCGGCTTAATGAGCCAATGGTTATTGGACGCGTGCCACAGAAGCCTACGACCAACCCTGCTGCAATGCCATGGAATTATCATCAGACGGTGGTTACGTATAAGGGAAAAGAGATTTTGGGAGAGCTTCCAGAAAATACCCCTGTCGAAAAATACTCAAACATAGAAGAGGTAAACAATGCCACCAGAAGGCGTTTCCTGCCTAAGAAACCTGTGAGTGCTGAAGAAAGTCTTAGGATTGTTAATTTCTTTTTAATCGATATTAGACTAATTGTCTAATTGTAGTTTAATTAGATAGTTTGAAATAATTATGGGGTTTATTTTTAAGTTTTAAGATTAAAAAAAGAGACAAAAGAAAAAGAATGAAAGAGAGAAAAACAAATAAAAGAAAAGAATTGAAGGAAAAGGAAATAAAGAAAACGGGTTTAATTGGGCCAAGTTTATTAAAATTCGACAGCCCAAGCCAAACCCCCAAGAAAAATCGGTCACAAGCCCAAAACCCGTCTCAGACACCTGGGCCAACTCCCCCTAGTGCTAAACGACGCTGTTTTGGCTCGATCGATCTCGACCGTCTAGGTTTTGTGATCCAACGGTTGAGAAGCCCACCTTGATTAATATATAAATGTCCTAACGTTACCCTACCCCCTCAGACCCCCTACCCTATCGTATCTCTCACTCTAACTCAGGGATCGTAACGCCGCCTTTTCCCACCATAAACCACCGGCCGAAAATCGCCTCCGCTGGCGGCGAGTCTCCAAATAACCCCAAAATTACACCATAGATTCTCCTCCAGCTCCCTTTTCCAGATCCGGGCTTAGTTTCCTTCGAATCCTGTCAGACTCCTTGAATCTTGAATAGAAGATCCTGACCCAAAACCCTAACTCGTCAAATGGCCTCCAAATTTACACCAAGGCATCTTATTTTCCCCCTCATCACGATCCCTTCATTATCCCCACTCAAATCCCACTGGAATTCCTCAAAATTACAAAACCCTAGACGCCGCCTTTGTTCTCTAGTGGCAGTGCCGCCTCCAAACCCATCCAAACTTACACCCTAGACTCACCTTAACCCCCTCTTCCCAAACGCTAAGATTCCTTCAAGTCCGATTTAAATTATCGAATCCCAAATCAAGGGTTTGAGTCCAAGTCTGAGTCGAAGACTCGAAGGTTATCAGTGTTCAAATAGTTCCAAAAATGTTATTTTTATGTTTGTTTTGGCAAAGAACAAACATATAATATTATTTTTGGGGCCATATTCAAAGTCAATTCAGTTAGGGCCGAAATCGGTAAGTTTCTCAATTTTTCCTTTTTTTTATTTTTGTTTTCTTTCTCGTTGAACAATAGGTGTTCCTCCAATGCATATTTTATGTTCTTTCATTTCCAGAATTTTGTTTGAGTTAGGGTTCTTCGATTTAGGTCTTTGATCTTCATATATCGTAGTCATATGGTTTAGTAATTATTTGATTTTGTGTGTGTTTCAATTAATTGATCCATGATTGTTGCTGTTAACTTGACTTTAGTTTCAATTCTGTTCATAGCAGTTAATTGTTACTTCACTATTGCCATAGGTTATAGTATTGATCAGAATCAATTTGATTAGTTAGATTTCTTATTTCAATTTTAGGATGGGTTTGGATATAGCTGAATACCCCAACCCTTGATTGACTAACCATGGTTAGTTTGGACTAAGATTAATAGGGTTGGGGTTTAGTTTGACTAGGTTGGTAATTTCAGAATAAATAAAAGGGCAGTTTAAGTATATTAGACAAGATAATCTTATAGTAACTGAAATTGAAAACCCCTAGAACTTTCTAGATGGGGTTCCAATTAAAATTTTAGAAACTTACTGATTTAGCTTGGGTAAGAAGTCAGTCTTTCAGGCACTAATTAAGCTAAAACTAAAAAATAAAAGAGGGGGCAAGGGTGTAAAAATAAAATCTTAAATGTACTTAGCCTTGCCTATAAAAGCAGCCCACTATTGCCTTGCCTGAGAGGTTTTGGAGGTCTGAAAATTTGAAATTCAAATTAAAAAACAAAAGTTTGAAATCTGAGAGTGTGAGAGTTCATTCTAGATCTTAGATCTTCTGAAAACCAAAAAATAACGTAAAAACTGCAAAATACTATTCCCCGAAGTTTCTTAGAATAATTTCGAATTCCAGTTGTTAATTCAAATTTCCAGCTTAGATAAGGACGAAAATGACCTGAAGATTCCTTGTGTTTTTGGTTGCTGAAGTTTCAGAAGTTTCCTGGGTTTAATTTCGAGTCTATTTTGGTTAAATCAAGTCTATTTTGGTTGTTTGTTGGTGTTGTTCCTCTGTAATTCATTCCTAGGTTGCTGTGATAGTGTTTTGGGTTTGAAATTGATCATGTTGCTACTAGTTTTAACTGCTGATAGCTGTTGCTGACTCAGCCTTCTTCTTCTTATTCTGCCTCAAATTCCAGGTACACATCATATAGCTCTCAAGTTTTGGAAATAGAACAAAGTGCTTCCCGATTTCTTTGACAATTTCCATTATTGAATTTCTAGTAGTTTCATAATTTCATTAGAATTTTTATTTATAACTCATTAAGGACTGTTTGGACTATAGAAACTATTTGTTTTAGCATAATTTGAGTGCTATGTCTAATATTTTTTAGTACAGCTTAGTTGCATTTTCGAATCTAATATCATGTTAGCATAGGTGTTGAATTAGTATTAATATTCTATATCTAAGTGCTTGAAATCATTTGAAGGAGGTGAAAACTTATAATTTGTGAAGTTTAGGAACTTAATAGCTTGTTTTGGATCACATGTTATAGATGACCTATTTTCATACAAAATCAGCAGATCCCATCATGACTTGCTAGTTTATTAAATTCTATTATGCAAAATCAAACATTCAGCCGCTCATGTTTCAGTTTTTAGAACTTATTAATTAACTTCAATTTGTCCAGTCACTTGTCATTAAAAGAAAAGCAGGATTTGGTTCATTGATTCATTGTTAATGGACATTGAAAAATTAGTTACACTATCAAGTAATTTGTTGAGTAATACTGGTCTAGTTTATACCTGGAATGTCTGGGCCATAAGGAAATGATTTAACATGGCCTAGTTATACAATAGCTGTCCAGAATTAACACCAGACCCACCCCTTTCTAATTCAATTGATTTCATCACGTCAAAGGCCTGGGCGGCTTGGGCCCAAGTTCAAATTTCGTCGCCCTTATGCAGGGCCTGTTCGGAAGCCCATTTGGGGCAGCTCCTCATAAAACTGGTTGAAAATATCTCACTATTGGGCCAACTTCGAAGCCCAAAAATGCTGAAGGATTTTATTAAGGCTATGGGTTTAAATTTGTAATGCAAGTTCGGGCTTTCCAAGTTAAGTAGCAAATTTGAATTAAGAGGTTTCTTTCTTGTTTAAATTTGGACCTGATCTTGAGGCCCGAATTCCTTGATGGCTTTTAATAGTAGTTTATTAATAATGTTAATTAATTAGGCCTGTAGAGACAATCTTTAACAGAGAATAATAGTCCCTTTTAGGATGGCCTTAAAAATAAACGAGGTGCGCCGCGCCAAACAAAATTCATAAATTGCGTGGCCTTCTTTAAATACTTACATTAAAATTGATAGAAATCGGACGTGCCATTTAGCGAATTTTCATGGCATCCCGCAAAGTTAATAATGTGATAGTCGCTTTAGGAACGTTCTTTAATAAATCTACCTTCTTAAACTCGGGTGTGCATTTCATGTGACCCAAATCCAAATCCCAAAACGTTGAATAAAATGTGTCGCGGATCCGGGTGCATTTCATGTGATGTGATCCAAAAACATGTTTTAAATGACGTTCAATTTCCTAAAAGTTAATTAAAAGCGGTAAATAATTTTAAAATTGCACCATAGGATGACATGTATTAAAATTAGGTTTTTAGCTAATTATAATAGTTTAAGCGACCGTGCTAGAACCACGGGATCCAGGGGTGCCTAACACCTTCCCTCGGGTCAACAAAATTCCTTATTCAAAATTTTTATTTCGCAGACTCCATTCGGGAGATTCGGGATTCAAGATAAATCGGTGACTTGGGACACCAAAAGCCAAACCTATCCCAAGTGGCGACTCTAAATGAATAAATAATCTCATTTCGAATAATGTCACTTTAAATGGAAGAACTCCCTTATATACTACCATTCGGGGTGGTGTGTAAAAAGGAGGTGTGACATTTAGTAGTACATAAAATAGTCCAAGGATTTTTTTTTATTCCTATGAAAAAATCACATTTCAAATATATCATACAATAATGAAAGTCTAAATTCAGACCAAGGATTATTGAATGTTGAAGTATTTTTCAGTGTGTTTCTTTGAATATGGATGAGGTGCTGGAGAAGACAAGTAAGTTGTTCTGTTATGCGCAACTTGTTTACATCGACTGCATTTAGTAGACTTGAATGGTACTGATTCAGTCACAGGTATATGCCTCTTCTTTTATCTTCTTCCTTGTAAAATCTCTACATCGGGAGGTTTTGTGATCCCAGATTGTACATTTTGTGGTATATCCCATGATTTTTGATCTCCCACAGTATTCGCATGTCCTTCATATATTTTCAACCATGTTCCTTTGAATACCAATTTGAGCAGTTATCAAATTTCTGCAGATTTCTCTTATTAATAGCAGCAATTGCATGTGGACAGGGCAATTCATCACGTTTGAATTCCAGGCAGTCACAAGTTCTCTTCTTTAAGTCCACAATGAATTCGATTCCTTCACTATTTATTCTGAACAATATTGAATCAAGTTTGAACACCTAACAAGGAATACAAAATTAAGACAAACTATATTAGTATATTGTTGCTTCACAAAGAAAAAGTATGATTTTTTTAAATGTAAGCATTAAATCACTGCAACAGATATAAAAAGTTGAAGTTAATAAATATACTCACAAACATTTTACAAGCCAAGTCCATCTTCTTAGTCATCTTTTCTTCTGCCCATATTGATACTTTGTGAAAAGTTTCATTCGCCTTTTTTCTCCGTTCGTAAAACCACTCTCCCAAATTTTCTTGGATGAAATCTAACATTCTTAAAATAGGCATTTCTCTCCCTTTTAGTAAAACGGAATTCATGGATTCTACCATGTTTGTTGTTAGCATATCATAACGTCGCCGTGGGAACCACGATCGAGCCCATCTCTCTGGAGGCTCTTCTATTATGTAATTGTATGTTTTCTTGTCAATACTTTTGAGTTGGGACATTAACTGATTAAAATCTTCACATTTGTATGACCTTGCAGGACTTTGAAAAAGATTTATTACCGTGGCTTTTGCATGTCTTTGCTTTAATTTTTTCTCAAAGTGATAGAGGCAGATACCATGGTGAGCTTCCGGAAAAACTTTTCTAATCCCATTTGCAATCGATTGGTTTCTATCTGACAAGAAAACCAATTCACGACGGACTTGAATTGCTTTTCTCATTTCCCCGAAGAACCAAATGTATGCCTCATTGTTTTCTGATTCTGCTACACCAAAACATAGAGGAAAGATTTGATTGTTTACATCCTTTGATACAGTAACAAATAGAACACCATGATATTTGGACTTTAAGAACGTTGCATCTACTGCAATAACAGGTCTACACTAGGACCAACCAGCTACTGATGCCGCATGAGCAAAGAACATGTAAGATAATCTGTACAGTAAAACACAAAAAAGAAATCATAAGGTGTGAAGTTTTTCAAATAGGAACATTTGAAACTTTAGGCTGATGGTTAGTATTGTTTTTCTTACCTATTCTGGCCATCTCTTTTTATGCTTGTGTATGTTCCTGGGTTTTGCACACGATCATTTATAGGTATGAAGGAACAATCTGGTAGTTCTCTTCATGTAACGACCCGGCCGGTCGTTTTTGGATTTTATACCCCGTTTCCCCATTAATTGCTTTCCCCAAGTTCAGTTCTACTATTTTGGTTTGCCGGGACATTCGGTGTTGGGATTCAGAGTGTTTTGGGACACTTAGTCCCTAAATGAGAGCTTAAGAGTTGAAAAATGGTCCGTAATCGGAACAGTGTGAAGACGACCTCAGAATGGAAATCCGATGGTTCCGTTAGCTCCGTTAGGTAATTTCGGGGTTGAGAGCGTGTTTGGAATGTATTTTGGAGGCTCGTAGCTCATTTAGGCTTGAAATGCCGAAGTTTGTATTTTTGAAGTTTCCGGTCTGATAGTGAGTTTTCGATCCGAGGGTCGGAATGGAATTCTGGAAGTTGCAGTAGCTTCATCATGTCATTTGGGACGGGTGCGCAAAATTTCAGTTCATTCGAACGTGTTTTGGTTAGGTTTTGATCGAAAGCGTGTTTGGAGGAAAAATTGAAGTTCGTAGGCTTGAATCTTTGATTTAATCGGGTTTTCGGTGTCGTTTTAGTTATTTTAAGGATTGGTACAAGTTTGAATAAGGTATTAGGTGGTATTGGTGCTTTTGGTTGAGGTTCCGGGGGCCTCGGGATGATTTCGGGTGGTTAACGGAGGAATTTTCTAAGTCTGCTGCAGCTGGTATTTTTGACCCTTCTGGTATTTTCGCTTCTGCGGTTTGGGTACCACAGAAGTGGAGCCACATAAGCGGCTTCCTCATCGCAGAAGCGAGTTTTGGCTTCCCCTCAGAGACCTCAGAAGCGGTCACCTTTCCGCAGAAGCGGAACCGCTGGAGCGATCGTGTGTCCGCAAAAGCGAAATCTGCCCTTTAATGAGAAACCACAGAAGTGGTTGTTTTTCCGCTTAAGAGGTACTGCAGAAGCGGTCCCTTGTCTGTAGAAGCGAAAATGACTGTTCAGAAATATCAACTTCGACGGTTTAATCTCATAAGTTTGAAATCGATTGAGAGCTCGGGAGACGACGATTTTGAATGGGTTTTGAAGAGAAAATCATTGGGTAACGTTTCTTTGATTCCTTTTCAATATATTTCATCAGTATATAGCTAAATATATCATTGGAATTCGAATTTAGGATAAAAAATTGGTTAAATTGGGGTAAAACTTCATTGGCTAAACTATTGAGTTTTGAGGGGCATTTGACCTCCGATTTGGGAGATTTTTATATGGTTAGACTCGTGAGGATACGAGGGTTCTGAAAATATGAAAATTATTTGATTTTGAGACGTTGGATGGAGGGACATTTTGGTCATTTTACCTATTTCGCGCCCTAGCTTTAATTTTTATAGTGTAATAAGTTGTTCGCAATATTATTTACGATGTGTAATTGAATTGAATAGATTTGAGCCATTTGGAGTCGGATACTCATGGCAAAGGCGTGGTTTCTATTAATATTGAGCTTGTTCGAGGTAAGTGGATTGTCTAACCTTGTGCGGGGGACTTTTCCCCTTAGGATTTGTTTCTTGGTATTTGGAGTGCCTTGTATGTGGGGTGACGAGCGCGTACTTGAGCCAATTGATGAAAAATCCGATTTCACTTAAGTTGTTGATATTTAGCTTCTTTCTTACTTGTTTATCCTACCTGAAAATTTATACTTGTGCTAGATTAGGAAAGCATGTTTAGCTGACTTAATTGTCTAATTGCTTAAGTTGTTTAAACTGTACTACGTGAAGCATGTTAGGCTAGTTCTACCTGCTGTTCTGTCTTTCGTACTTTATTTCTTGGTTTATTTGTGGATGTGATTGCGCATTTACATTGGGACTACGGATGCGGGATTCCGGTAGCTCCCCCTTGTTTGTTTACTTTGGGACTACGGGTTCGATACCCGGTAGATCCCCCCTGCACTTTTACTTTGGGACTGCGGGTTAGATTCCCGATAGACCCCCCCTGCACTTTTATTTTGGGACTACGGGACGGTATCTCGGGAGATCCCCCTATACATTGGTAATTGGACTACGAGACGGTATCCCGGGAGATCCTTTGGTATTGGTACGAGAGTTGGACTACGGGACGGTGTCCCGGGAGATCCATTGGACAGTTGAGGAAAGGGGCTACAGGACGGTATCCTAGGAGACCCTCAGTGGTACTTGATATTGAGCTGTGTTTACTCTGTGTTTATGCTATATCCTTGTAGTTATTATTGCTTCGTTGATTTGCCTTATTACACTGCTGTGTTTATTGTTTTTGTCAGATTTCCACACTGTTAATTATTGCTACTGTTATGTTTTTGCCTCAGTAGGGCCCTGACCTTTCCTCGTCACTACCCAATCGAGGTTAGGCTTGGTACTTACTGAGTACCGTTGTGGTGTACTCATGCCCTTACTGCGCATGTTTTTTTTCATGTGCAGATCATCTTGGTACCTCTACTCTGGCGCACTATCAGTGAGGCAGGAGGACCACAGAGACTTCGAGGTAGTTCTGCCACGTCCGCAGACCGATGAGTCTCCCTCTTACTCTACCTTTAGTATCTAGTGTTCTCTCTTTCGGTTGTTAGAATACTCTGGAGTTTTGGAGTCGTACTGTAAATCTCTATAGCATATGTTTCCCGTGAGTTTTCGGGTCTTTGGGAATTTTAGTAGACTTGTGTTAATGAGTTGTACATGCCGAGTGGCATATCGTACAGTTTTTATTCTAGTTATTTAATTTGGTTTACTCTGTTTTTACGCAATTATTATATTTTTCGCAATATTTGGCTTACCTGGTCGTGGGGACTAGGTGCCATCACGACATGTTCATGGTCGGTGGACTAGGGTTGTGACAAATTGGTGTCAGAGCTCTAGGTGCATAGGAGTCACGGAACACAGGCCGGTTTATTAGAGTCTCGCTGATCGTTACGGAGACGTCAGTATTTATCTCCGAGAGTCTATGTAATTGTTGAGGAAAAATCTTCATTTCTTTTGAATTCCTTGTCGTGCGATATTTTGACATCAATTGTAAACTTCTGTCTTCTATTCTCTCACAGATGGTGAGGACACGTGCTACACGAGAGGACCAGGCACCCGCGCACCCTGCTGCCGCCCTCAGAGGCTGGGGTCGGGGTAGAGGTCGAGGACGCGCACGTGGTGCAACCACAACACCTGCGCGAGCTGCCGCCGAGGTACCACCAACAGATTTGGCCGGTGCCTAGGCACCTGGCACACCTACCACAACTACTACTACTCCAGCGCTCCAGGAGACTCTGGCTCAGTTCATGAGCATGTACACTACCTTGGCTCAAGCGGGGTTGCTTCACCTCGCTGCAACCACATCCCAGACTAGGGGAGGGGCCCAGACTCCCGCAGCCCGCACTCCTGAGCAGAGAGTGCTGATGGAGCAGGTCCCAAAGGTCATTCCTGTACCGCCTGCAGCACCAGAACAGCCCGGGGATGGGTCAGCTGTTTCCGAGGACGAGCAGCGTAGACTAGAGAGGTTCAAGAAATATGATCCCCCAGTATTCAGTGGCCTAGCATCAGATGCCGCCTTGGGATTTTTGGAGAAGTGTCATCGTATCCTTCGCACCATGGGCATGGTGCAGTCTAGCGGGGTCTCTTTCACCGCCTTTCAGCTTCGGGGAGCCGCTTATGATTGGTGGTGTACTTATGAGTTGGACAGTCCAGTCGAGTCTGCCTCACTGACTTGGACCTAATGCTGTATGGTGGGCCGGGCTGGGACCGAGCCCGCGGTCTTAACGGGCTAAACGGTCCTGGTGGGCCGATCCCCAATGGTGTAGGAAGCCCGTGGCGGACCGGTTCACATCTTTAAGCCCACGAGCCCAAGACCGCTAAGCCCTGGACCGGCAGGCGGGCCCGGACCGGTTCAACCGGGCCTAACGGGCTCCAACGATTCTTTTTAATTTTTTTAAAAAAAAAAAGGCCAATTGTCAGATTTTTAAAATCTGGCCGTTGGCCTTCATAATTTATCCGTTGGCCACTTTAAAAAATAACTAATTGGCCCTCAAACTTTATTTTAACCCCAAACTTTATATAATTACACTTTTTCCCAATTTTCAACTATAAATAGCCCCTCATTCTTTCATTTTTACTCACCAATTCATCAATATCTCTCAATCTCTCTCAATCTATATCTAATTTCTCTTCTATAATTGCTTATTTTATTATTGCAATTTCGTGAAAAATTGTGAAGTTGGTGAATTGAAGTATTCAAGTCTTCAACGATTTTTAATTTTTAAGAAGTTGTTCGGAAATTCGATAAACTCGTTCCAACTCTTAAGTTTTAAGAATATATTTTTGTGTGTTTTAGTTTGCATAATTGTAATTAATATGGCATTTT
>MU691466.1:5605-69698 GCA_026770625.1 Nicotiana glauca
AAATATATATATATATATATATATATATATTGCCAATGATAATTAAAACACGCAGTAAGCCATAACCATTTCTCCGATCAACCGTTCATGAAGCCACTTTTACTTGGCAATTACCGTAGCAATTTTCCAAGCCGAACCTCGATATTATCCTTCCAACGTGCTGAAATCGAATCCGTTCGTATTCATTAATGATCCCAATGATCCCCTCTAATCCAACACATCCCTCTAGTGATATAACACATCAATATAAGCCTAAAACACTACTTGCATAATACGCGCACCAATAAGCAACGGTCCGAACATACTCCATTCACGAAAATAACCCAAATGAAAGAGTTGCCCCTCAAGTTCACCAGTACCATCACAACACAAGGCTGAGAACCCGTCTCACGTCATAGAAATAGGACATATGAATCTAATCTGTAAGGTCATATCTCCACATAGCTTCACTAAAATGCGCGATCCTAACAAACACTACTTCATATGAAACACCTCAAGTAACTATGCTTGAAATCGACAGTCAGGCAAAAATTTAATGTCTGGAACCAAAGCCAATCATTACACCCGCGGTGAAACAAATAACTTGTACCACGCAACCCGATAGGACATAACCGATATGCTATTCACCGAGCAACACCTAATTACTCTTCCCGCTCGACTTCCACTATGAGACCTCAAATGAACCGCACCATATGTGCCCATAACCAACAAATCATAATACCCCGCAACACAGAAAGGTAACTCATAGATCTCCCCAGATCACTAATAAGCTCAACAACATTTGAATCAACACATCCCTCAATAATGCAATTCGGAGCCAACCAAGCCGACTCAAGTTAGAACACGTATCCACATTGGCCTGCCAACGAACTCTTTATCAAGGAAACCTAAAGTTGCTCCTCCCATTTCTATAACTCTACCGGTGACATATGATACGGTGCCCGACAATTAATCAATACCGAAATCAACAACCTTGACCGGTGACATGCCCCGCGACAAGAAATTCCATCGAAAAATCCCTCACCACCACAACTGAATCAATGGTAGAAACCTCTGCACTGACATCCATCATGGAGGCCCGAATAAGAAAGACAATCCTTACCAGCTGTCCGCTGGGTCTTTAAAATATCAAGCCACTCTACTAAGACATAATCTGTTGCACCTCGCCACTTAACCTGTGGCATTTCCAGCATAGCTAACAACGCCGCCTTAGCGCAATAGTCCAGAATAATGCGACATGGAGACAACCAGTCTGAATCCAATATCTCTTCCAAATCCAACATACCAAGCAGAAAAGATATGCTCGGTCTTCAAACCCCGATAGTCACAAGACGGTGCTGATACACGCGATCCATAACCACAATATAGCCTGAACATAAGAATTCCCAATCTCCAACTCCATGTAGCACACAAATCACCATACCTGATCCCAATTCTGCCGCCCGAATGCATATCACACCTCAAATACCCAATCATTATACTAAATATATTCTAAAATTACCATGTGCCATCAAGCAATCTCGAATATCAGCAGTCGATCTGACAAGAAGTGTTGCAATACTATCGAGATACCATCAACTTAATCACACTGCCTCTTTTTGAAACATATACCATCGTCAATAACCTCAATTAGCATTACCATTTTCTTAATCATCTGAAGATCATTTCTCAAATCATGTGAAGCTCATTTCTCTAATTATTTGAAATTGTCCCTGCTGCTAAGAATTCAAGACCTTCCCTTCCAATCTGAATCATGACCTTGCACATGTTAACCTCAATCCTACACAACGTGCCGCATAAACTGTACCACTCTAGGATAATCGCGAGGACTTCATATCCCTTTCGAGCCACAAATATCTATGTACTCAACTATTCAAGAACATTCCATTGGTCCTATCTAGAAGAAAATCACTATACATCCCATGCTTCGCATGCCCATAGAAAATATGCATCCCCCAATCTGCGGTAAAAACCATCAAGGACTCTTTGAGTTCCCTTTGCACAAATCAGACTTGGTAGGATTGAATCCTTCTAACTCGACCTTAAGCAAGCCATCAAACCTAAGATCATTGCCGAAAGATACCTGCAGAGACTCATTACCCCGTAAGCATCCAAAGAGCTAATCATATCCTTACCATACCGATCCGATCTACTACCAACCTACCCCATCTATCTAACTTTCCTTCTGATTCATTTTCAACTTGATATCCTCTCTTGCTTTTGCACCACAATTCCTCAACCCCAGCTTACCACATGAGACCAAGCATAAAATAAGACTGTCTAAGGCTCATAAGTCGCTGAATACTTTCTCAGATATTCCCCCGAGCACCACGCTAAGAAAATGCTTTACTCTGAAGAGATTCCTGCGGATCTAAATCCGTTACATTTACCTTCCTGATATTGATACATAGAATCCCATAATTAACATAGAAAACACCATCAATTCAACCAAGCAACTTCCTGCTCTATGCACCGAGCATTCTTTACCAGCAATAACTTAAGACATCCGTGATTCTCACACACCTATGAAGGAGCAAACATTCGAGAGTGTCAAGGTAGCTGCATGACGTTCGCAACTCTGATCTTCCCTTTATCTTATTGCTTTATTCCGTACGTCTTTAAAATGATATGTAGTAGGTTGATATTCATGTAATAGAGGCTCAGACTTGTGACACCGAATTCTTCAGGCTGTGTAGTAGTATTGGGATTCCGCATGTTTTAACTCCATTTCATATTCCCAGTATTATGACTTAGTAATTTATCTGTGTTAATTAAATCATGAGGTGTAAAAAATGGTTAAGGTTGTAAATTGGTCGGGCTTGCCTAGCAGTGTGTTGGGCGCCATCACGACCGGGGTTGGGGTTGTGCCCCAAACTGACTCACCAACATGCCCCAAACTGGAACCAACATAGCACCTAAACGTGCAATCGCCTAACCAATAGCAGACTCCCCCACTTGGCTCGAAGCCATAGATCAAGATACACCTAATAACTCATAACGCTTATACTCTATTTATGCCATAATACCATAGTTAGATTAAACTCAAATCCTTTATAAGCTTGTGTAAACATAGATCATCTAGAATTTTAACTCTTCTGCAAATCTCGTATTCACTCTTACAACAGTTAAGCCCACTCTCTAAGCGACCCAATTTAGATTTCAACACATGTACTTCACTTGTAAATGAGATCTTCTAATAGACAACATAAGGATCACACAACCTTAGAACACTCCGTAGGAGATAATCCACTTGCTTTGCCTCCAACTAACATTTCTGTATACCTTCCACCGTCACAATTTTATACAGTCACTTAGTCTTCCTGAGTTTGAACTCATATTACAACATGAAATTTACTTCACTCACAACTGGTAACATGAAAAGATTCTCAACACACCCATAACTCGGGGCTATACCTTAAATCAAGATGGAATTCAAGCACCTAGCAGTTCTTCTAGCCTCCAACAGGCCTTTCTCATCGCTTCCATTCATATGGGTACGTCTCGCAGCACCAATATACTCATCACATAGACTTACAGCTAGTACTTCCACTAGCAGGGACATTACCCAACATATAAATTCAAAAACACTTGCTCACACAATCGGCACATCGGTGCTCAAGCCATAGGCAAAGATCTCGCCTTAAGTCCCTCAAACTGGCCCAACATCAACTCACAGAGATCACATCTCGCCCCTCGATCAGGGAATCACAAGCCATCGAGGCATATCTGATACTGAATGCTCATGCACGCATACAAACGTGTGGAATGAGTTTCAAGAGTTACATTTCAAGCTGAATCAAAGAACGCACGATAAGAATTCAAAAATGTGAAGTTTTTCCTAAAGGTTTTGCAGCATCTTGAGGATAAATATAGACGTCTCTGTACCGATCCACGAGACTCTACTAAACCTGCTCATAACTCGTAAGACCTATGTAACTTAGGCTCTGATACCAACTTGTCACGACCCTAAACCCTCACCTGGTCATGATGGCACCTCTCGTGAAGACAAGGCTAGCCGACACATCTTCAATTCAAAGTCAAACAGCTAAATAGCAATAAAACAGGCTAAAACATGATTTAATAATATTAAAGAGCAGATAATATCATAACAATGCGGATGTAACACCCAAATACAGCCCTAACCGGGATGTCACAAGTCACGAGCCTCTATTAGAGTATAAATACAACTATAAGATATGAAATATACAAAACAGGACTGATGAACGAAAAGGTAGAAAAGCGGTACTACGAACACTGGCATCTACCTCGCTAAACTTTGATAACTCTGCCTTCGATCAGCCAAAACCCGCTATCGGGTGTATAAATACCTGCATATGCACACAAGGTGCATAGAGTAAAGTGAGTATCCCAACTCAGTGAGTAATAAAGGTAAATAACAACTGAGCAGCAAGAAGTCACGTATAGCAAATCAACATGTTTTATAGAAGAAGTGTAAAACCTTCTGAGAAAAAGCAATGAAGATGTGAAATCTTTAGAAAACATCTTAGCTCAGTTTAGACCTCTTTTGAAAATGACCTTTTCAATAGTTACGCAAATGGATGCAAAATAGTTAGTGCTGATAAGCATAGAAAATCTGCCCTCGGGCACAAATACCACAGTATAACAAGTAAAATGACAAGTAAATATGTAAGATGAACACATAAAGGTTTGCCCCTCGGGCACAACTCAAAATAGTACCAGCCCCTCGGGCTCACCCTCGGAACAATATCAGCCCCTCGGGCTCACTCTTGGAACAATATTAGCCCCTCGGGCTCACTCTCGGCATAATATCAGCCCATCGGGCTCACTCTCAGAACACAAAGGCTACCCGTGCTCACTAGGGGTGTGCAGACTGCTGGAGGGGCCCCTTGCAGCCCAAGCGCAATATAAAGCCACCTCGTGGCATCAAATCTAGGCCCTTGGCCTCATATCAGTCAAGCCACTTCGTAGCGTATATATCTCAGGCCCTCGGCCTCATAAACAATATCAACAAGCCACCTCGTGGCGTACATATCTCAGGCTCTCGGCCTCAAATCAATATCAGTGTTTCCTTACAATTAGGCCCTCGGTCTTACTCAGTCAAAAATAGTCACAAGCCCCTTGGGCATTAGTATTTCTTAGCCCAAAACATCATTTAAAATATCATTTAAGTCTCAAAACTGAGTGAAAATGGCTGAGTAGTTAAAATAGTGGAAAATAACATGACTAAGTTCAATTAATAAGTCAAAACAGTAAGGAAATAGTAAATAAAAATCCCCGAAGGGTTCAAATAGTTGGCATGAAGCACAAATTTGCAATCAGCCCAAATCACGATGTTAACAAATAAGTTTCAGTCAAATATGTTGTAAACTCATCAATCGGGATGGACTAAGTCACAATCTCCAACGGTGCTCTACCCCATGCTCGCTATCCAGCATGCAAGTCATCTCAACATAGCACTACGATGTGCAATCCGAGGTTTCAAACCCTCAGAGTATCATTTACAATCATTACTCACCTCGAACCGGCTAAATCTTTAGTTCGCGATGCCTTTGCCCCTCGAATCGGCCTCCACGCGCGTCGAATCTATCCAAAATCAGAAGTAGTACGTCACAATATGCTAAGAGAACAAAGCTCAAGCAAAAACAATCGAAAAATATCAAAAATTTTAAAATAAGCAAAACCCGTGCCCCGGGCCCACTTCTCGAAACTCAAAAATTTTCACATTATTAGATTCCTCGTCTTCCCACGAGTTCATACATACCAAGAACACAAAATCGGAGTCCAAATCACCCCTCAAATTCCCATTTAAAACCCTCTAAACCCAAGCCCTAAACCTCCATTTTAGCCTTTCATCTCTTTTAGTTACAGCCCTAAATCCATGAAAATTTACCATAGAATTGAGATTTAGGTCCAAAAATCCTTACCTCAACGAAGTCCCTTGATTTCTTTCTTCAGAATCGCTCCAAAAACTCCAAGGTTGAAGGCAACAATGGTGAAATAACCAAAAATCGCGAAATGAAATAACATATAATGTCTGCCCAGACATTTTAGCATCTACGGTCCAAAATCCGATTCGGCGGTACCACATATGCGGCCAAAATAACCGCTTCTGCGGTCCTTCATTTAAAATCCTGAACTGCATCTGTGATAGAAATTCCGCATATGCGGCTTCGTACATGCGGCCAGCTCGACTGCTTCTACGGAAACTTCGCATCTGCGGCCTCCATCCTCGCACGTGCGGCACCGCACCTGCGGTTCCCAAAACATAGGTGCAAAAACACCAGAAGCAGTAATTTTCCTTTAATCTCCCAAATTCCAAAATCTTCTCGTTAACAATCCGAAATCACCCCGAGGCCCCCAGAACCTCAACAATAAGCACAAATATAACCCAATACCTTATTCAAACTATTTTCAACCATCAAAACACTTCAAACAACATCGAATCTTCCAAATCACATCGAATTCAAGCCTAAGTTTCTAAAATCTTCCGAAATACGCTTTCAATTAAAAACCCAACCAAATAACGTTCGAATGACCTGAAATTTTATACACACATCCCAAATTATACGACGAAGCCACAGCAACTCTCAGAATTCCATTTCGACCCTCGGATCAAAATCGCACCTACCAACTGGAAATCGCTAAAATATCAACTTCTCCAATTCAAGCTTAATTCTACTCCGGACCTCCAAACCCCATTCCGATCGCACTCCTAGGTCATAAATCACCTCCCGAAACTAAGCAAAACAACGGAACTAACATCCGATCCCTCTGACCCATAAGTCAACATCCGGTTGACGTTTCCAACTTAAACCTTCTTAAAATAGACTAAGTGTCTCAAACCTTACCAAAATCATTCCGGACTCGATCTGACCAACGAGATACCACAAAACATGGATAATGAAGCATAAAAAAGCAGAAATAGGAGAAACGAAGCGGTAAATCAAGAGACGACTGGTCGGGTCGTCACATTAGGTATGGAGACTAGGCTGTCTAGATTGGGCCTGAAAGATCTGAATTGTCCTTGAACTTTTTTTTAAAATAAAACAAGACAAAACTATTACCAAATTCTTTCTCTCTTTTTTCTCAAAAATAATAACATGTTAATTGACTTTAACTAAAATAAATCTACATTAAAATGAAACTATCTTTTGTATTTTTTCAAAGATTATTAAAAATTAAAGTAGAGAAAAAAAAGTAAAAATCGTGGCAAAGTTAGAATAATACTACTATAAAAAAATGCTTTTATCCTTAGATTAGAATAAGATATATAAGATGAGAAACATTATAAAACAAACTATTTTTGGTATTTTCAAAAATTTTAGTTGAAGTTAAAATAGACTAAAATCTAGTTAACTCAAATAAATATTCAAAATATACAAAAATACTAATATAGCTTGAAGACGTGGTGGATCAAAATTATGTGTTTACAGCTGCCCCTTTTTGCTTGGAAACTCGAAGAGTTTTTGATCAAAGAATTAAATAAGCAACGTAATTGATTTTTGACCTGACACTTATTCAAAAGAAGATAAATATGGATAAGAAAATTGTGATCGAGCCGTTATATTTGAGTTGCCTATATATCCTTGGTTGTAAAGGAATCAGCCTACGTGTAGTTCGAAGCAGAAAAAATGGAGAAGGATACCGAGTTGGAGAGCCGAGTGAAGTGTCATCGAGGTTCTGGTCTGCGGTTCCTGCCATTATATAAAAAATAAAACAAAAATTGTTCCAACACAAAAGAAAACTACAAAATCCTATTTATTGCTTGTCTCGAAACTTCCTTGAATCTTCAACGCGAAGCTGAAAATCAACCTTATTCTTCAAGTGAGCTCCTGCTTATTGAACGTAGAGAAAATTGAAAGTTGACCATGTTCTTCAGGCGGACACCCTACTGCTTGCACTTGAAATAAACTTGAACTTGCTGAAAGTTAACCCTGTTTTTCAGGTGGGCTCCTAGTACTTTTGACTTGAACTGAAAATTGATACTAGCTCTGTTTCAATTTATGTGAACCTATTTCCTTTTTGGTTTGTGCCAAAAAGAATGACCCCTTTCTTTATTTGGAAACAATTTACCATTATGCAATGATTCATAGCCATACAAAATATATGTGACTCATTTTACACTACACGTTCAAAAGTTTTCTAGCTTTTCTTAAACTCCGTGCCCAGTCAAATGGGTTCGCATAAATTGAAACGGAGGGAGTAGTTGACATGTTATTCAGGCGGGATCCTACTGCTTGAACTTGAACGAAACTGAAAGTTAACCCTATTCTTAAGGTGGAATCCTAGTACTCCTGACTTGACCTTGAAAACTGAATGTTGACCCTGTTCTTCAGGCGGCTCCTGGTGCTTCTGTGACTTGAACTTGAAAACTGAAAGTTGACCTTGTTCCTCAGGTGGGCTACTAGTAGTTCTTTGACTTCAATCTGAAACCAATTTCTAAAACATTAACCCTTGTTCTCTATGTGGGTGCTTGCAATCAAAACAAACAAAACGAACAAAATTTTCTACCCTAGTTTGCACTAGGAAAATTTGTTAGTGGTTAGCAAAGATGTAAATCACATATGTTATTGATGAAAGATGTAATGATGAGAGTAAACTAAAGAATCGACTAAGATACGTAACTCCTATGAGTAAAACTAACGAACTTAGAATAAAAAGTGTGTCTCCTATGAGTAAAACTGACAAACATAAACTAGGAAGTGCGTCTCCTGAAAAGTATATAACCTGAATGACCCAAAACTAGGAAGTAGGTCTCCTAAGTGTGAACCTTCAATGACTCAAATTAGGATATGCATCTCCTAAAAGTGTAGCCTGGAAGATTTAAACTAGGAAATGTGTCTCCTAGATGTGATATTGAACTTGAGAAAAACTATAAATTGACTCTATTTTCCAGGTAGGACCCCTCAACTCAAGGAAAGCTAAATATTAACAATTTAAGAAAACTAAAAACTAACCCTGTTCTCCAGGCGGGGCCCCTGAACTAAAGAAATGCTAAGGATTAACAACTTAAAGAAACTAAAAACTGACCTAATTCCACAGGCGGGACCCCTGAACTTAGACAACTAAATATTAACAACTTAAGAAAACTAAAGTTGATCTTATTCTCCAGGCGGGACCCCCTAAACTTGAGAAAAGATACATATTAAAATGTTAAAAAGACTAAAAACTGACTCTATTCTCCAGGCCGGACCCCTGAATTCAAGGAAAGCTAAAGATAACAATTAAAACTGACACTATTCTCCAAGCAGGACCCTTGAACTTAAGAAAAACTAAAGATTAAAAACTTAATAAACTAAAAACTGACCTTATTCTCCATGCGGGACTCCCTAACTCAAGAAAATCTAAAGATTAACACCTTAAGAAAACTAATGCCTAATGTCACCGGGAGCGAGTTGGTAGGGGGGCCTGACCCTACTCTCCAGGCGAGACTCTTGAATTCAAGGAAAACTGAATATTAACAACTAAAACTTACGCTATTCTCCAGGCAGAACCCCTGAACTTAGAAAAACAAAATATTAACAAGTTAAGGAACTACAAACTAACCCTATTCTCCAGGTGGGACTCCTGAACTCAAGGAAAGCTAAAGATTAATACCGTAAGAAAACTAAAACCTGACCCAATTCTCCAGGCGGGGCTCCTGAACTCGAGAAAAATTAAATATTAAAATCTTAAATAAAAAAAATTGACCCTATTCTCTAGGTGGCACCCCTGAACTCATGAAATCTAAAGATTAATAACTAAAGTAAACTAAAAACTTACACTATTCTCCAGGCGGGACCCCTGAACTTCAGAAAAACAAAAAATTAACAACTCTAAGGAAACTAAAAGTGATTCTCCAGGAAAGACACTTGAACTTAAGAAAAACTAAAGAATAATAACTTAAGAAAACTAAAAATGAATCTATTCTACATGCGGGACCCCTAAAATTAAGGAAGGCTAAAAACTCTTCCGACTAGGGAGAATGCCTAGGAAGTACAGTTTTTCTCAACTAGGAAAAATGCCTATGAGGTAATGGTATTCTCAAATAGAGAAAAATCTTAAGAGGTAATGATCTTCTCAACTAGGGGAATGTCTATAAGGTAAAAACCTTCTCAAACAACCTTTTTGCTGACAAAATTTGGGCACGGCACCTCAAAAATTCAAACTTCCAGGCTTTGATTTGGACATAGTCTTTGTCCCTGTTTCAAACAAAGAAAACTTGTGAGTTTAAAACATGGTGGTTGGTTTGTGGCCTTGACTTTGAGGGAGATTGCTCCTACACTTTCCATGATAACTTTGATTTCAATTTGGAGGACCTTGCTTGTTATTGGCTAACCCCTTTTTTTGTCAACCCTTATCACAGAAAACACCTCTAATCCATTCAAGCCCAATACCCTCTATCAATTGTTATCAACTCAGTGCACATACTATTTTGTCCTGACCTCTGCCACTTTGATATGCTAGCGAGACTCCCCCTTGTGTACTTGGAAAGATGGTAGCAAAATTTTCAAGTCATTTCTCACTTGTTTTGATAAAACAGACTCAAAAAAGAGGACCCAGACAAAGCAAGAGGAACATAGTAAGGGGACAATGGAAAGAGATGATATCTAACAAGAAAATTACAAAGTAGAAACTTATCTGATGTGGATACCAACTCCAATGATCATGACATGTATTTTGGATTAAGCGGCCTAATCTATCCAGTAAGTCTAATTTTCAATTTTTGTCATACCTTCAACTTTTGGAACTGGGCTCCAATTATCCAATTATTCTATTAAATTCAAAATCCTTATTCATCTTGTACTTCCCCGAAGGATTTTTACCATCAAGCCTCTCCCATTTTTGTTCGTTCTCTCAACTCAATGTCACCTTATGATGCCCGTGAGGATTTTCACCAATAAGAATCTGTCATTTTGTTCTTTTTTTCTTATTTTGTCTGATTCTGCATATGACAAGACATCAACCATGGTAAAAATATCAATTTTAAGCAATAAAACAATAAGTTTTAAGTCTTAAACATGATAAAATTTCAAAAAATAAGCAGTTAACAGTATAATTTGCAGAAAACAAACCCAACGCAGCCCGATACTGGGGTGTCACCAGTCATGAGAGTCTACCAATCTACAACAAGTTTGAACACCCTACAAAGCTATTATAGAATCACTAACAAGAGAAAGGAAATAAGATAAGGGGGGGAGAAACATGGGGCTGCGAATGCCGAGCAGCTACCTCGTGGACTCCGAAATCTGCTGGGAGCTCTCAACCCTCGCAAGCAAGATCAACAGCGCATGTATCTGCACACGGGTTGCAGGGAGTAAAGTGAGTACTCCAAATCAGTGAGTAATAATCATAAATAAAGGCTGAGAAATAAGAAGTCACGTAAGGCATATCACAGGCTATAAGGAAACAGTAACAGCCAGTAAAAGTCATGAAAATATTGAAATTATGCAAAGTCACTTTAGTTCAGTTCAAACTTTATAAAAATGTCTTTTTAACAATTAAGCAAGCAAGTGACAGTCAAATAGGAAAGATAAACACAAAAAGGATCGCCCCTTGGGTACAATGTCAACAAATCCACCCCTCGGGCCATATCTTAGAAACAATACCAGCCTCTCGGGCTATAACTCTCATCAAAATGGGTACCCACTCTCACTAGGGGTATGCAGACTCCTGGAGGGGCCCCTTACGGCCCAAGTGAAATATCAAGACACTCACGACGTAGAATTTCAGGCTCTCGGCCTCATAATCATAATCATTGTATCCTCACAACACAGACCCTCGGCCTTACTCTGTCAGAATCTCATAAGCCAGGGCAATAGTAAAACATGATGCCCAGCCCAATTATCATTTAAAATATCATTTAATGTATTAAAACAGAGTAGGAAATGGCTGAGTTATGAAAATAGTAGTATATAGCATGACTGAGTGCAAGTATAAAATCAAATCGGTGAGAAAATATCAGTAAGAATCCCCTAAGGGTCCAAATAGTTAGCACAAAGGCCAAAGCCCAAATATGGCATTTAGCCCAAATATTGATAATAACATATAGTTTTCAATAATATACGCAGTGAAACAGTAATTCGGGATGGACTAAGTCATAATCCCCAATAGTGCACGACCCCACGCTCGTCATCTAGCATGTTTGTCACCTAAATATAGCACTATGATGTGAAATCCGGGTTTCATACCCTCGGAACAACATTTACAATCATTACTCACCTTAATCCGTTCCAAACTCTAGCCCGTGATGCCTTTGCCCCTCGAATCGGCCTCTACTCGCGTCGAATCTATCCAAAATCATAATCACATCGTCAAAATATGCTAAGGGAACAAAGCCCATGTGAAAATCAATTTACAACATAAATCCCGAAATTACCAAAACTCAACCCCTGGGCCCACATCTCAAAATTCGATAAAATTCACATCGATAGGTTTTTTTATCTCCTAGTTTTTAATTCCAAATGAAATCCTTAAATTCCATTAGTTACAGCCCTTATCCATAAAATAATACCATAGGAACGAGTTTTAGGTCCAATATCCTTACCTCAATGAAGTCCCCTTGAAATCCTTCGTCAAATCGCCCAAAAAGCTCCAAAAACCGACTTAGCAATGGTGAAATAGCTCAAAAATCGCGAAGGAAATAACTTATACCTTCTGGCCCTAGGATTTCGCATCTGCGGCCAAACTCTCACTTCTGTGGTATCGCATTTGTGGTCCTTGAACCGCTTCTGCGGTTTTCACTTAAGTCGCCACTATCCGCATATGTGATGCTCACTCCGCACCTGCACCATCGCAGGTGCGGTTCAGCAACCGCTTCTGCGGTCACAGCCTTCCCAGCCTCTTCTGCTTCTGTGACTCTTTTCCGCATCTGTGGGGATCGCACCTGCGGCCTCCCAACTGCAGATGTGGTTATGATAGAAGAATTCCAACTTTAGCTGCCATTCAAACTTCCATTCTTTCCTTCAACCATCTAAAATTACGTCGAGGCCCCTGGGACCTCAACCAAAAGCACAAACATATCATATACCACCATCCAAACTTATACCAATCTTTAAAACACCTCAAACAACATCGAATCAATCAAAACACATCGGATTCAAGCCTAAGTTTCCAAAATCTTCCGAATTATGCTTTTGATCAAAAACCCAACCAAACCACATCCGAATGACCTGAAATTTTGCACACACCTCCAAAATTACACCACAAAAGTACTGCAACTCTCGAAATTCTATTCCGACCCTAATACCAAAATCTCACCTATCAACCGGAAATTGCCAAAATACCAACTTTGCCACCTCAAGCTTAAATCTACTCCGAACTCCAAAGCTCATTCAATCACGCTCCTAAGTCCCAAATCACCTCCCAACGCTATCTAAACCATCGTAACTCGAGCCCTCTAACACATAAGTCAACATCCAGTTGACTTTTCCAACTTAAGCTTCCTCAAAAGAGACTAAGTATCTCAAACCTTCTCATAACCTTTACGAACCCAAGCCAACTAACCCGATCACTCATAGAACCGATAAAAAAATTAATAAGAAGCAGAAATGGGAAAAATGGAGCAGTAACTCATGAGACGATTGGCCGGGTCTTCACAGAGGAATTTTAGTATTTTTAACTTAGTATGACTGAACCCTAGAGTAAGGCTTCCTGTATATCTTGCTGACACAAAAATCAGGTCGAACATAGTTAAAAATGAATACTTTTTGTTATTGCTATTTTTCTTTTTCTCTTCGTATTTTTTTTTCTTTCTTTCTTTTTTTGAATTTTTCTTTTGGAATGAACTTTTTAAAAAAAAACCTTATGGGACATGATTATTTTTTAATAACTCTAGCTTGATTCCAGATGGGGAGAGGTCAAAGAAATCAGTACTGACTCAAAAGGGTATTGAAGGGCATAAAGTATTTGGGTAGCTGAAAGAGGGCCTCCCAATCACTGAAAATGCCAAATACAATACATGCAACTCGAGGATGAAAAATGAAGATCATGCACAATATTTCTTTTGCAGCTTCGGCATTGATATCACTGATAGCCTTCCACTTTTCTTTAGTGCCTTGTCGAGTGTTGAAGTCTTGTTTGGTAATTCTTTTCCATAATGCATGTCCTCTGTCAATTTGGAGCAAATTTACACTGGAATTTTCTTATCATGGGAGATGCACTCGAACTCAAAGTTGCTCGCTTCAAATTTCCTGGGATGCAATCTCTTTTAACAAATTCTTGTTGTCCTATTAACTTCTCAAACTACTTTTCCTAGTTCACAGAATTCAGGCTCTAAATAATCCCAAAATGTCCAAATCTTTACGTATTTCCCTCAAATGTCTCTGTTATCTTTAATACTTGTTTTATTATTTCATAATTAGAATAACTTTCAAGACCATGCTGAGCACTCCACGTGCATGTCATCTTACTAAAGTTAATCATAAAAAGAACTATAAAAGAAAAAGAGAACTAAAAAAATGAATTAGATATAACAGAAAATAGGAGATTACATTAAACTGATGGTGAAAGGGTTTGAACAGCAAAACTAAACTTGGGTTACAACCCTGGAACAACCTAAATAACACTAAATGAGGTAACAAGACTAATCGATCTAGGAAAAATAAAAGGATAAAATGCTTTGAGTCACAAGACAATATCCGGATTACAACCCTGAAATAACCCGGACAACAGAAATGACGACAAAATAAACTACCAAGACTCCTTCATGGCTAACCAAGAAAGGAATGTCTTTCTAATTTCCAAGGTCGACATCTTAGCCATTGAGTCGCATATCGACATTACTAGGACCTTCACAAGTCTCCATCACAACCTTAGCAAATTGCTTTTGGGTCCCTTTTACCAACTCGTTCTTAAGATCAACTTCTAGAACCGAGACTAATAGCGCTGAAAACTTCAAGGCAAGTTGCCCACCAAGAAACTCAAAAGAGTTCTCATATTCCCTTTCAACAAAAATCATGCCCACCATATGTATCTCGCTACAAACAGGCAATGAACTTTGGCTAGTATCCGCTGTATCTGGATTTTCTACGATAATGTCACCTGCATCAATAAGTTTTTTGACTGCTCTTTTCAAATTCCAGCACTTTTCTAACCGGCTTCAACATGTCCAATCACCTGCATCAATATGCACACCTTTAAGAATATTCAAAATTCTTTGGAAGAGGGTTCGACATTTTTATCTGAACCAACTTCAACATGTCCAATTGCCTCAACTTTTGGAACAAACTGACATATGATTCTCGAATAGGAGTGAAAGACTTTTCCTGCAGCTTACTGCATTTTTATTTTGTATTCCGGCCTCAGTAGGAACCTCTTGCGGGTAGGTGGTTGATATGCTTGTAGAGATAGGTAAGTCATTTATGGAGGTGGTTCAGTCCATTACGGGTCTTGTATATGATTGCCCATCCCTTGCATGTTCTTTAAGGATTGTTCTATACTTTTTAGCTTTTTGGATATCTCATCTCGCTCTTATTTTCATATGGACTTTTCATTTTCAACATGAGACTCATTTTGAGGGATATGATTATACGTGTCCATGACCTGGTGGGCCAACTCTAGAGAGTAGCATTGGGCATCATGAGGTTTGAAATGGGGTTCACTGTTGGATCTAAGGAGAGGTTGTGATGGTGGAGGTAGTGCATATGACATGAGGGCTATTTTCGGGAAATGTATTTGGAGATCGAATTATGGAGCTACAATAGAGGTTGGGAAGGCTATGATAAGCGGTAAAATCTGGATAATATGGTGGATCATCTGATACTATGACCGGAGGTTAGGTAAGGGTAGCATCTAGGAAGCTAGGTGGCAGGCTGGCAGCTAGGGTGGTGCCTTCCCAATCATCCAAGCCCGATACATGTATGTCATGTGTTGTTTTAACATTATTACCTCTTCAACCAACCCAGTATCTTGTTCAACCAATAAATTTTGGGCACCAGTATCAACCAACTCAATTCCGTTGAGATCTGCCATCACCTTTTGACTTTATGTTATAGGGAAGAGTTACCAGTTTAAGAGCCACAAACCAACCACCCTTTTGCTATAATGAAGATAACAAAGAGGACACAATGAATTCATCACGTTAGCGGTAGGTCATTTAACATAAGATGATTTCATATTATGTATGATGTACCAAGTCCCAGTTATCGAATCTAAATTGACTTCGAGGGTACGAAGGTCATATTGGTATCATCCCAAGTTCACTTTTCTTGCCCCCTTTTCCTCTTCATTTCATTTTTCATTTTTTTTCTTGTGCTCTTTGGTTTTTTTCATTTCCTTCCCTCTCTTTTTCTTTATGATTATCACTGTTTTCTTTTCTCTCATTTATCACACCCCACAACTTTATCTTTTTTTCTTTTAATTTTAAAAATGAATCGATCGAACCCGATATTGATTGCCTACATATCATGTTCTACATGAATTAGACCAAGCATAGTTCTAGAAAAGTAATGGACAAAATAAACTAAAAACAAAAACTTTTTTGATGTTTTTATTTCTAATTTTTTTTTTCAAATACAAAATAGGAAGTACTATAACAAAATACTCGACAAACACAACTAGACTATGATAGATTTTGACATCATCTTAAAGACTCGATACTACTGGACAAGGCTACAAAGTAAAAGACAAACATAAAAACATACTCAAAACATAAAAGTCTCCTTAAGAAACTCCTAAATGCAATAGTCCTAGCTATGAAGGTCATGGGGTAAGTGTATCCATACATGAATGAGAAGAATAATAATAAATAGCTTTAGTGACTCAAAACACTATGTGAAACAATAACACTTCATATTGGACACATGCAAGACATTATTGAAGTTATTTTCGCAAAATAGCCTACATGGCAAAAAGGTGGCTAGAAGTGCAAACTCAACAAATACGACCCTAAGTCACAGAGATACCTCACTAAGGACTACATGGCCTAAAACTCCCAATAATCATAGTCCTCAAAATTACTTTACAAAAATGACCCCTTTGTAGAAATGGCCTATGTGGCCAAAAATGGCTAAGCATGTGTAACGACCCTACCAATCGTTTTGAGAGTAATAGCCTCGATTCCCTATTTACTATTTTTTTGTATCTTTTTCTGCTTATGTTACTTGCCAGGAGTTTTTGTTTTTGGTTTCAGAGTGATTTGGGATAGTTAGTCCTTAAAACGAAAGCTTAAGTTTTAGGATTTTGACCGTATTGGAAACTATATGAAGACGACTCCGAAATAGAGTTTTATCGGTTATGCTAGCTTTGTCGGGTGATTTTAGACTTAGTAGCGTGTTCAAATTGTGAATTGGTGGTCTGTAGCTGAATTATGGTATTTTTGATATTGGGGTCGGATTCTGATTTCGGATATTGGAGTAGGTCTGTAATGTAAAATATGAATTGTGTTCAAAATTTGAGGTCAATCAGACATGATTTAACAAGTTTTGGCATCGGTTGTAGAAGTTTGAAGTTTCAAAGTTCATTAAGTTTGAATTGGAGGGTGATTTGTGTTTTTAGCATGGTTCGATGCAATCTGAGGGCTTGACTAAGTTCGTATAATATTTTAGGACAGGTTGGTATATTTGGTTGAGGTTCCGGGGGCCTCGGGTCGATTTTGGGTGATTAACGGACAAAAAATTGGACTTGTGAAAGTTTCAGAATTTCTATTTTTCCAGTTGCTGGTTTCCTTCTTCACGTTTGCGAGGGAAGTTCTGTGTTTGCGAAGAGAAGCTGGAGGAAGGAGAGGATTTGTGATTTGTATTTGCGATGAAGGTCCCGCCTTCGTGAAGCTCTAAGGTAATTGGTCTACGCATTCGCGATGAGGGACCCACGTTCGCATAGAGAAAGCTGGTCAACATAGCCTCCAGGCAATTTGCCTACACGTTCACGATGATGGTCCCGCATTCGCGTAGGGTTGATCTAAGTAAGCTTTGCGTTCGGGATTAGGTCATCGCATTCGCAATGAATAATTTTAGACTGAAGCAAGTTTGTGCTTCGCGAACGTGAGGGTTCTTACGTGTTCGCAAAGAAGGGATAACTAGCCAGTTATAAAAATTTCAGAAATGGGAAGTTAGCCATTTTTATCCAAACTTGAGATAGAGAGCTCGGATTTGGACGAAATTTTGGGGGATTTTCAGAGGAAGCTATTAGTTAATGATTCTTGACTCATTTATTATTATATTACATTAATCTATAGTTGACTCCATCATTTAATTTCGGATTTGAGTTGAGAAAATTGGGAAAAATGGAAAAAGTTCTTCAACCAAATTTTTTATTTTTAATAGGGATTTTGATATCGAATTTGAGAAATTTTGGTACGAGTGAACTCGTGAGTGAATGTGTGTTCATATTTTGTATCTTTTACCCTATTCTGAGATGTGGGCCCCGTTCGACTTTTTGGGGCTATTTTCTAATTTCTTGCTTAAGCCATGATTTCATTAATTAGATTAGTTTCTTATAATTATATTTATGGTATTGTGATGACCCGGCCAGTTGTCTTAGGAGTTAACGCACTATTTCCCCCATCTTTTTTATGCTTCGTTATCCGTGTTTTCGGGTTGGTCGGATCGAGTCCGAAATGATTTTGAGAAGGTTTGAGATACTTAGTCTCTTTTAAGAATGCTTGAGTTGCAAAAGTCAACCGGATGTTGACTTATGTGTTAGAGAGCTCGGATGTGAGTTCCGATGGTTCGGTTAGCTTCGGGAGGTGATTTGTGACTTAGGAGTGTGATCGGAATAGATTTTGGAGGTCTGGAGTAGAATTAGGCTTGAATTGACGAAGTTGATATTTTGGCGACTTCCGGTTGGTAGGTGAGATTTTGATTCGGGGTCGGAATAGAATTCTGAGGGTTGAAATAGCTTTGTTGTGCCATTTGAGATGTGTGCGCAGAATTTCGGGTCATTCGGACGTGGTTTGGTTGGCTTTTTGATCGAAAGCGTATTTCGGAAGATTTTTAGAAACTTAGGCTTGAATTCGATGTGTTTTGGGTAATTCGATGTTAGTTGACGGTTTTTTATGATTGGATCAAGTTTGAATAAGGTTTTAGGATGTGTTGGTGCCTTTGGTTGAGGTCCCGGGGGCCTCGAGTAAGTTTCGGGTGGTAATTCAGATCATTTTAAGTAAAGAAAATTGTAGAAAAATGGTTTCAGTTGTTGCAGAAATTTAACTATTCGTGTTCGCGAAGAGTAAGCTTAGGAAGGTGAAAATTTGGCCTTCACATTCATGAAGGGCAGCGAATCAGTGCATTGCGTTCGCTGGATTTGAGTCGCGTTCGCATAGAAGGAATGGGCAGCTGAGCTTCTGGCAGAATTTGTTCATTGCGTTCGTGAGAGTTACGTTGTATTCGCGAAGGGTCGCCTAGGTGAAGCATCGCATTTGGGAGGGCTTGGTCGCGACCGCATAGAAGAAAAAATTGTTCAAGGTAAGTTGTGTCTCGCGAACGCGAGGGTTTGACCGCGTTAGCGAAGAAGCAAATTTGGACCTAGGCAGAATATTTTTAAGTCATCTTGTCCGCGATTTTGGGCTTATTTTCCTCCATAGTTGGTCATTTTGAGAGCTTCTTGGTGGAGATTAAAGAGGGATTCAAGGGGAATCGTTTGGAGGTAAGAATTTAGGACCTAGAACTCAATTTTATTATGGAATCCACCTAGAAAATCATGGGAACTTAAGCTAAAATGGAAGAACTAGGGCTTGGAATTTTGGAATTTTGATTTGGCGATTTGGAGGACCAATTGGGGTCGGATTTGAGAACTTTCGGTATGTATGAACTCGTGGGAAGATAAGGAACCCATTGATGTAAAAATTTTGGAGTTTTGAGAAGTGGGCCCGGGGCTCGGGTTTTGCTAATTTTGGGATTTTTGGTATTTTTCGATTGTTTTCGCTTAGGCTTTGTTCCCTTAGCATATTGTGACGTATTCATTCTGATTTTGACTAGATTTGACGCGAGTGGAGGCCGATTCGAGAGGCAAAGGCATCGCGGAGTTGTATTTTCACTGGTTTGAGGTATGTAACCATTGTAAATTTGGAACTGAAGGTACAAACCCCGATATTTGACTTGATTTGATAAATGCGATGACGCACATGCTAGGTGACGAGCATGTGGGTGTGCACCAATAGGGGATTGTGACTTGGTCCGTCCTGTAGAGACTATTAAGCCGTATAGTTTATTGGAAATGTTTCTGGATTTTGGATCTTTATACTGTATTATGGGATTTATTTCATGTTTGGGGCCTTGTGCCGATCTGTAGAAATCCTTAGGGGCATTTTAACTGTTTTCCTCACCTTACTTGTTAAAAAAACTTATCATCAATCATGTTTTGACCGGTTAAATGTTTAAAACTAGTTTTATCATTTTACTTCTATTGTGATGATTGTTGGGGCTGAGTTCCCTAATTTCTATTGTGATGCCCGAGAGGTTGTGAGGCTAATGACTGAGAGAGGTTGAGAACTTTATGGTGAGGATATTATATGTATATATATTATGGATCGGGCTGCATGCCGCAGTGATACTGATATGGATCGGGCTGCACACCGCAGTGATATATATATTGGATCAGACTACACGTCACAGCGATATGACGCTTGGGCTGTAGGAGCCCGTCCAGAGTCTGCATAATCCCAGTGAGCGTAGTCGACTATAAATATATGGATCGAGTTGTACGCCGCAGCGGTTACTATAGTTTCTATAATTATGAGATTAAATGAGCTGAGTGATGAGATGAGTACTGAGTGATGAGAGCTGAGTCACAAGTGACTGAGAGGCTCCCCAAGGGGCCATATTCTGAGTGATCCTTTGCCCGAGGGGCCTGTTATGATGTTTCCACTGTTTTCACTCTTCTTATAAATAAGCCTCTGTTGGATATACTGTCAAGGAACTGATTTCAAAGTTTTAAACTGAAATTGATGAAATTATGACAGAACTGATTTCAAAGTTATATGTTTTGAACTGCTCGTCACTGCTTTCAGCCCATTATTTACTTTAGTTACTTACTGAGTTGGCGTACTCACGTTACTCCCTACATTTTATGTGTAGATCCAGGTGCCCGAGCGGCCGAGTGAGAGCTTTCAGCCAATTTTCAGCATTTGCCGAGGATTTTGAGGTAGCTGCATGGCGTCCGCATCCCTGATTTCTCCCTTCTATCTTATTATTTTCGCATTTCTAGACTATCTATGTAGTAGGTTGTTCAGACTTGTATTAGAGGCTCTAGACTCGTGACACCAGATCAGTATAGGTTGTGTAGCCTTTTATGTTTTATTGACTTTCGCATATTTACCTTGCTGTTTTATGCACTTATTATGATAATTGGAAATTAAACCGTGTTAGTAAGTGATTTATAAAAATAAAAATGTGTCGTGGTTTGATAATTGGTCTGGCTTGCCTAATAATGTGATAGGCGCCATCACGACTGGTATTTGGGGTCGTGACAGGTATGTAATTGCTTTTGGCTAGATTTAGGCCATTCAGAGTCGGAAAATCATGGAAAAGGCATTCTTACTGATTGATTGAGCTTATTTTAAGGTAAGTGGCTTGCCTAACCTTGTGTAGGGGAAGTCCCCTTAGAATTTGGTATTGCTGTGATACTTCTGTGATATACAAGCGTCGTATACGCGAGGTGACGAGTGCGTACATGGGCTATTCGTTGTAAAATCCAATTTTATTGAGTAATAACCTATTTTATCTAATTGAGTTATACCAGCATGTGTAATTATCCTATTTAACCTAATTTTGCATGTCTACGTGTCTTAAATGCTTATTTGAACTCTATGCAGCATGCTTAGTTGATTTCATGTTTTTCCTTTATCTATATCAATCTTAACTGTAGATTTCTTGCTATTAATGGTTGTATTCGTCGGTTTTGAGCTATGTGTTTACTTTTAGGACTACAATGCGATACCTCGGGAGATCCCCCTGAACATTTACTTTTGGGACTACGAGGCAATACACGAGAGATCTACATGCATATTTACTTTTGAGACTATGAAGCGGTACCTTGGGAGATCTCCTGCACATTTACTTTTAAGACTATGAGGCGGTACCTCGGGAGATATCCTTTCATATTTACTTTTGGGACTACGGGACAGTATCTTGGGAGATCCCCTACTATTTATCCCTATGTGATGTGCTGCTATTTTTCTGTAGTTTTCTCATATTAGATTTCCAGTCTCTTATTACGTTGCTATACTCTTCTGCCTTATTTATTATATACCAGTAGAGCCCTGACCTAAGCTCGTCACTACTCGATCAAAGTTAGTCTTGGAACTTACTGGGTACCGTTGTGGTGTACTCATGTTTGTCACACCTCCTTTTTACCAGCCGAAAAGGGGATATTTGGGAGTTTTTCTAATTTAAGTGATATTATTTGAAATGAGATTATTTATTTATTTCAGAGTCGCCACTTGGGACAATTTATGGTGTCCCAAGTCACTGATTTATTTTAAATCCCAAATCGAGGAAATTTTCGACTTTATTTAAAAGTCTGTGAACCAAAAATTCTAAGTAAGAAATTCTAACAGCACGGGAGAAGGTGTTAGGCATTCCCGAGTTTTGTGGTTCGAACACCGTCACTTAACAATTAATATTGATCTAATTATCAGATATACTACATGTTTTAGAACTTATTGTGCATTTTAGCTTTATAACCGCTTTTTACTATTTATGAAATTATTCTAGAACAAGCCATGATTGTCGTACACTTGCTTGTTTGATACACATTGCGAATCGTGTCACGAAAATCGTACCCATGATGTACAACATGATTAATTTATTAACGTTATTAGAAGTTGTGACCGGGTCATATAAATGAACCACCAGTTTTGGAAATTGTGTATCACAACTACATGACGGGAACCGTACCTGTAGCTATGATAATTTTATTATAAATGTGCCTAAACCAAACTGCGAATGTTCAAAGTATTTTCTACACTAATGTATATTAATGTGAGGGCCATGGGTTAAGGATTTCAATTGTGGATGGCACACCTCAGTTTATTTTAAAAGGATTGTACTTAACTGAAGCAAACTACGGATGTTTATGTTTGAAACTAATTTGAAATTCAATATAAAGCTGTTAATCGTAACTATGTGTATGGTAAATAACTAGGCCTTTAATTTGTTTTGGAGGACATTGGGCCAACAGCAAGCCCATTTCTTATTCTTGATCAAAGCCTCAAAGAATAATATTGCCACTAGATTGGGCTCGAAATTGAGCCCAAAAGCGAAAAAAAGGAACCAAGAACACATCAAGTCTGATCTTGCCCAAATCCTATCACTTGGGTTGATACAAGGCCCAAAATGAAGGCCCTGAATATACCAAGGCCCTTTTGGATACTCACGCTACTTTATACACACAAACAACAAAATACGATACTAAATTCTGGAAATCAACATGTTGAATCATTGTATTATCCATACATCATGCGAAACATTGATACTGGCTAGATTAATTAAACAAAAAATCATCCTTGAATCACGACATATTGTGCCTAGTAGAGGAAATTTTAACTTTAAGAACAAAAGCTACTAAAACTAGTGTCATAGGCTACAAACATTGCTAACAATTAGTTATGAACTATCAAATTACTATACGAGTACTCCTAGAATCCAGCAGCCCCTAATAAAGAACAAGTGAACTATTATGACTATTAAACATTTTAAGACTATCAAACAATACATGGGACAACCAAACTAACCTGCACATTCATACAAATAACTAAGTTGTAGCCTAAAATATCCAGATTTAGAATGTTTAAACAAAACTAAAAATAGAAATGCTAAACTAAATAAGTTGCAAACAGCATACATCAGAAAACTGGGATTTAACATCCTAGGTACCCACACTTCTTATTACATTAAAGACTAAGCACATGCTTTAGAGTTTCATTTTGACACTCAAAAGTTCATGGAGGTACCTAGATACAGCAAAGAAATGGAATGGAGTAAGAACTTCAGCAAGAAATAAGTAGAAAACAACATCAAATCAAAACAGTACACAGCTTCAGCTTAATCCAGACTTGAATCAGAAAACCAGAAATCCTATAGAAAGTCTTTTTTAAAGTTTGTGCCAAAAATCTGAAGAAAATAGAACCAGCTACTAATGAAACAGTAGTTGAAGCCTTTTTGGAGTATTTTTAAGGTTCTGAAATCTGATGAATGTGTGCGTGAGTGCAGGTTTTCTTTTCTTTTTATAGAGTGTATATTCAAAATAGCATCAAAGAATATTCTACCCAAATTCTTTGGATAGTACAGCTATTGTGACAGATAATAATGTCAAGCTGTCCATTTTTCAGCATCTTTTAAAACCAATTTTGGACAACTGGTACATTTCTAGAACTTTCTTCTTTTAGATATTTGTTTTTCTAAAGTTCTGAAATCCTTCTAAGTTTTCCTTTTACTTTAATTAGGCCCCTACAAGTTTTTGTTGAGTTACAAATCAAGGCAAACAGAGACAAAACCAAAAGGGGTCAAAAATCCAAATCAAAATGACAAACAGAATCACGATGATGCAATTTAAACCTAAAAACTAAATTAATCAGTAAATAAAAGTATTTATCTAATTAATCCTAAACAAGAACTAAATTTAAACAAACACAGATGACAGAACACAGTAACAAACAAGGAAACAATCATGGTAATGAAACCTAATAAATAACCTACACTGTGATCGAATTAACTTTTCTTATCCAAAATATTAGTAAGTGATTTCTAACTCATTTTCTTTACTCCTTAACTTCTTTTTACAAGATTTCATCCTAGAATCTAGGGTTTTTACGGTGGAATTAGGAATTATGGGTAAAATCTAAGAATATTGAAATTTGTGGATTTAGACCTCAAATTGAGGTCGGGTTCCAAAACCAATATATATCCATGCTCGGGGGTGAATTGGTAATCGGGTTTTGGTCCGAATTTTAGGTTTGGACCAAGCGGGACCGGGGTCGATTTTTGACTTTTGGGAAAAACTTTAGAAAACTTATTTCCATGCATTAGAATTGATTCATTTAGCACTTATTAATATTATTAAGTAACTTGTGGCTAGATACGAGCGAATTGGTGGCGGACTAAAGAGGTAAAGCGATAGTTCAGGCTTGAATTGAGTTCGTGACATCGAGGTAAGTATTTTGTCTAACCTTAGCTTGAGGGATTAGCAGTTGAGTCCTATTTTCTATGTGTTACTTCTTGAGTATGACGTATAGACATGGTGACGAGTATCTATATATTGGTGTCAAGCATGATCATGACTCTTAAATTGAAGTTGGTGTGTTCTTAATAAGTACCACGAATGCCTCAGTTGTTGATTTTTCTGTGTTGGGCAAGAATTATGATTATTCTCGTGGAAATTGTTTATAGTTTAGGATTGATGCTAGTTGAGGTTTCTTTGTGAAGTTAAATTTTGGAAAAAGTTTGGTTATAGCAGACTCCCTTGTCGGGACGTATTCAGTTGTATAGTCGATTCCCTTGCCGGTATAGTGTTGTTCCCTTGTCGCGAATCTTTTGCGATTGGCGTTGAATGTTATATTTGGATCGGGTTGCACGTCACAAAAATATTATATTTGGATCGGGTTGCACGCTGCAACAGTGATAAATGACATTTGGATCGGGTTGCACGCTGCAACAATATTATATTTGGATCGGTTGCACGCCGCAATAGTGATAAATGATACTTGGATCGGGTTACACGCCGCAACAATATTATATTTGGATAGGGTTTCACACCGCAAAAATATTATATTTGGATCGGGTTGCACGCCGCAACAATGATAAATGATATGGATCAGGTTGCACGCCGCAACAGTGTTTTATGATTTGGAATGAGTTACGCGCCGCAACAATAATAATAGAGGTGCTTGTTGACTGGTTACAACTTTCCTTATTCTTTCTGCTGCAAGTTCTAAATTGTTCTTTATGTTCTTTTTTTCTCATGGACTACTGTTGGTAAATGATATCCCCCCATAGCTTGTACCCCCTCCCATCTTTAATTGTTTATTTCTGTTTATTTTCCGCCGTATATGATATAACTGCACAAGTTTATTTGGTAATCTGGTCCTAGCCTCATCACTACTTTGCCGGGGTTAGGCCAGGCACTTACCAGCACATAGTATCGGTTGTGCTAATACTACACTCTACACGGTGTGCAGATCCTGGAGCGGCAGCTTTTGGACCGTAGCTTTGGGAGGCTGCCTTCAGTCCAGTCAGAGATTCTAAGGTAATCCTGCAGGCGTCCACAGGCCCCGGCATTCTCTTCTATCTTTATATTCGATTTTTATTTACTTCAGAGACAAATTGTATATTTCTTTTAGACCTTGTTTGTAGTAATTATAGATCATTTGTGAAGCGTGACACCAGTTCTGGGTGGATTTTGCTTTAGATAATGTATTGGATATTTATTCAAATGTTTTACCGTTTCTTCCGCTTGTTTAAAAAATTCACTGTTTATAAGCTATTGTTCCTAACTGTTAAAGGATTTAAAATCTGGAAAAGATAAATTATTCACACTGTTGGCTTGCCTAGATTTCATTAGTAGGCACCATTACGACTCTCGAGGGTAAAAAATTCGGGTCGTGACAGAAATGAACTAAATTACTCATGATTATTCACATGTAGAAATTAAGGCAACAAAAATAAAGAAACCAGGAAAAGGGTTAAATAAAATACCAAGAGTCTGGCAGTTCAAAAGTCTTTCGATATGGTTAAAACATATGCTTACCAACCGTTCTTGTTGAGAACAATTGGCTAGCATGGTCTTTCAACTACATCGAATCTGGAAGCAATTCAAAGAAAACTCGAAAAGGACGGACAAATGGAACTAGGTTTTCTAGTTCTTCATAGATTTAAGATTCGAGGACTTTGGTGGGGATTTTTGGGGAATCAAGGGTAGGTTAGTGGTGAGGTAAAATTGAGGGTCCTATGATGTGAGTTTGGGGTTATTTGGGCGACTTAGGATTTTTAGATTCGGATTTTCGGATCCAAGATTCGAGCAGTTGGATGAAGATTTGAGGAAAATGATTTGGGGATTTGGAAAGGGGAGGGAAAGGTGATTACAGGTTGTTAATTTGGTGGAGTTTGGTGAATCTCCGCCGCCGTAAGGCGATTTTCGGGCGGCGGAGCGAGGCGGAGTCGGCGTGGGATATCAGGGGCGCTAGGGTTAGGTTTAGAGAGATGGAGACAGAAGTGAAGGGGGTCTCTAGGGTTTCACAGGGTTCAGACACTTTTATATAAAAAGATAGATCGGTTCTCAGCCGTTAGATCCATGAAGATCAACGGCTAGGATTAAGGAAGGGTCAATACGGGGCCGTTTTGGGGTGTGGGGAGTTGGGCCGGGTAGGCTGGGTTTTGGGTTTGGACGGATTGTATCTGGGTTAATTAATTGAGGCCAATTTTAGGATTGGCCCAATTTTGAATAAACAAGACCAAATATTTTTCTTATTTTCTTTTCTTTGTTTTCCCCCTTTTTTCTTTTTTCTTTTTTTCTAATTAATTAAATCTTAAATTAATCTAATTTGCAAAAATTAAGCTAATTATCTAATTATAACATTTACAAAAGTTAGTTGATCCTAAATTAAAAAGACAAATTTACTAATCCAAAATTAAAAGTTAAAAATGTAAAAATGAGCAATATTTTTGTGATTTTATTTTAATAATGCAATTAATTAAATAATTAATCCTAAAAAAAAATAAGAACACAAAATCTAATATGCATTGCATGGTATTTTTTATATTTTTCAGTCATTTTCACGATTTTGACAGAATTAAACATGCACAAAAATTCAAACAATTAATAAAAATCCTATAAAATTGTAAATAATTTGAAAAATCTATTTTCTTTAATTTTGTAGGAGTATTTCACATAGGGCAAAAATCACATACTCACAATGCTACTCTTCTCCACATGTTTTGTGTGCAGACCCAGGTACTTTTTATCGGCCTCGTTATCAGTGAGTAGTGAGATTGTGGAAACTTCAAGGTACATCTGTCGCGTCCACAGACCTCAAAATCCCCCCTCTATTTCCTCCTATATCATTTACCTTTTCGTACTTTTCTCAGACTCTAATGTATAGGGATACTTAGTTTTCTTCTATAGCTTGTGGCTTATGATTTTTCGGGGTTTGGGAATACTGTGTATACTTGAGTGTTAGGTTATTTATACATGCCGAGCGGCATTTTATTATTCTATAGTTTTCTGTTGTAGACTTGTTGATCAATTATGTTTTCATTTATGTTATTTCCGCAATTTGTTAGACTTATCTAGTCGTAGAGACTAGGTGCCATCACGATATCTTACGGGGGAGATTTGGGTCGTGACAGCATGCAAATTCAATAGGAACGGATCTTAAACTAAGAGGACACCTTGTTGTTGACTTAGGCTCTAAGACATCGGTTAAGAAGCCACTTTTGTGAAAATATCACTATTTCGCAAAAAGGGCCGATGTGGCCAGACGTGACTAGACATGCAAGATTTGGCTATGACCCAAAGCCAAGAACTTAAGACTCACTAGGAAAACCGGGCCCTATACGCAGCCTGTCGCGAATGACGAGAATCAGATATGCGTAGTTCAGGAGGATAGGATATGGGAGAAAGCTTTGAAAAATGTAACTAATTTGAAAAAAATATTTTTTTTTTCTTTTTGAAAAATGATTAAAAAAAAGTGTATTTTTTTTTTGTTTTTTCTTTTTAGAAAACGGAGCAAGAATACTACAAGTGATAAAACTATCAACATTCTCTCTTACTTCATTTTTTACCCTTTTTTCTCAAACGTCAATCCGCCAAATGACCTTTCTACACTCAATTATATAACATTTAGCACATAGGATGATTGAATATCCTTTTGGGTCGGTAGGCCCATTTGATGCAATTTGGACACGCTTCCTACAAAGGAACACGGTACCTAGGATTGTGCCCTGCTATGTTATAATGATATGATACACATAGTGATGACCTAAAGGCTAACCTACGTTTGGGTTCACTACCAAGGCAATTCGGGAGAGCGTATGATCGATGGAGGCTGCTCAAGATTTCCATCCACTAAAAATGACCGACAACCCTCTCCTAAAATAAGGGTGACTCAACAAAGAGTTCGTGTACCTAATGAATACTACAAGACTTGTTGCATAAAGAATTGCATAGGGTTATGCAAGTGATGACAGTTATAAAGTAATAACACATAAAAGAAAAAACTGTAAACACATAAACAACTAACACATAACAAAATAAAATAAACAAAATACAAATCAAACAAATCAAATAAGGAACATAAAAACCTCAACCGAATATTCTAAAAAGCCAACAAGATTAAGTATCAGCTCGAACCTACAACTCCCTAGCAGAGTCGTCAACAAGATCAAGTATCTGTGAAAGAATGAAATGATAAAAGCTCAAACTCCGAGAACAATAAGCTCGCACGATAGGAATGAAAGAAGTGAGATTGTCCTAATAGTTCTGTAGCCTCTCGAAGATAAGTACAAATATCTCATTACCGATCTGCAAGACTCTACTAAACTCGCTTATGACTCATAGCACCTATGAACCTCGAGCTCTGATATCAAATTTTCACGACCCGAATTTCCCTCTGTTGGGTAAGGTGATGGCACCTAGTCTTAGGGACTAGGTAAGCCTAACATTAAAGAAACCACAACAATATTTAAATACATCTAACAATTTGAAATAGAAATCTCTTTAAAATTTACAACCCCAAAAGCGGTAGTACAAGTCATAAACTCTATAGAGTTTGCTACAACTTTTAAATACAACTGTTTAGAAATAAGTAAACTAGTGTGAGTATAAAATAAGAAGGTGACCCTGTAGCCTACGAACACAGCAATAGGTTTACCTTGAGTCTCCACGGCAACAATCTGCACAGCTACTAACGATCAAATACCTGGATCTGCACAAAAATATGCAGAAGTGTAATATGAGCACACCACAACGGAGCCCAATAAGTATCAAGACTAACCTCAATAGAGTAGTGACGAGGAACAGTCAAGACACCTACTGGTCTAATAACCTGAACAAGTATAAGTATATGAACAACAAAGTATGATATCTGCATAAAGACTACGTGATATGGCTAACAATACAGTAATTTCAATAAGAAAGGAAACAACAAGTATCAGCGGAACACCATAATAATGACAAAGAAGAGTGAATGAAAACACAACCTAAATCTGAAATCACAGATACAGCAAGGACAAAGTAATAACTCAGCAACTACGACCACAAGGTACCGAACCTCGGACAAATTACAACTCACGGGTCTCAATACCTGAACCCTAGCACTTGGTATCTTGTGCCCTCATCACACCTCATAACCGCACTGATGACTCACGTGCCAAATAGTCATTCTTACATAGAAGGCAAGTAAACAAGGGTGTGCACCCATACTCAACAATATCAAGAAGATCACTTATTCGATAAGAGTATTTAACTACGTGTATGTTTGTGCAAGTGTCCTAACATGATTCATACCAGCTAGTAAGCATAAGGAAAAGAACGGACAATACGTAGAATATTTTCTCTCCACTTTCACAAGATAAATCTCACACATGTAAGTGCAACACTACACAAATATAAACAATAAGAATGCCCCCAAGCTATCACAAATCAATCCTTGACATAGCTCACCTTGTCTCGTCACGTGTACAATAATAATATAATAAGTACCCGCCTTGTCCCGCACACATGCATAATAATCTTCTCACCTTGTCTCGCCACATGTGCAACCCACATATATATATCCTGCCTTGTCACACCGCATGTGCAAATATCAACAGTAACAATAACATGACAAAAATCTCGTGCAACCCAATAACACTCGCACGGCAGAAACCTCGTGCATCACAATAACAACAACCACGCGGCAGAAACCTTGTACATCAAAATATCAACAGCACGGCAGAAACGTCATGCATCACAACGATAAGTACAACAACAACAATTGCAATAAATACAAAAGTACAGAAAGTAAATCAACTCAAGAACTTTCTATCACAAAGAAACGGTAAATCTAATTCTCAAGGAATAACCACAATAGAGAATACTAGGCGTAATGAGAACAGTTCAACAAGGGAAAAAATAATATGTAATAACGATTCCATAATATGCAGTTCAACAACAAAGGAGCTAACACGAGTCAAATAATTCCAAATAATGACATGTCAACTAAGATATAGGATATCTAAACTTCTTTAAGAGTAGACAATTACGAAGAAGATACAACAAATTCAATTAAGAATAAGCAGTGGAAGGATAATCATAACCTCAATTAGACTAAACAATTATAGAATGAGATAATAATAATTTCAAATAAAGATAAAAAATTATGAAAATATAGAATGACAACAGAAGAGGTAAAAATCTTCAATTAAGTCAAATAAAAGTCAAATAGGCATTAAGAGTGAATCATAAAGCAATTAATTCCAATTAAAGCATGTAGAGGTGAAACTAGTAAATAGATAAATCAATCATCAACAACTTCGTACTCAGAATATAAGGACCTAAGAACCCTAAAAGGCCAACTTTCCACAAATAACTCTGAGCATGCACGCACTCGTCATCTCGTGTACACGGACTACAATCAACATAGAAAACTCAAATCCTAAGGAAAAATCCCCCACATAAGGTTAGGCAAGATACTTACCTCAAAGAAGACAAACCGATACTCAAAAATGAACTTCTCGAGCGAGATGACCTCCGAACAGTCCAAATCTAATCAAAATAACTTCAAATCACAAGTAACACTGATAAGAAACTATTTCGAATCATAAAGTCTCGATCTTTATCAAAATCTAAAAATCATCCCAAAAGTCAACCTCCAGGTCCGCACCTCGGGACCCTACTAATTTCACAAAATTCGAACATCCATTTCGATATAAGTTCAACCATACAAATATTATCAAATTCTGATATCATTTGGTCCTTCAAATCATGACTATTCTTTTTGAAAAGTTTCTTCAAAAACCTCCATTTTCCTCAACTCAAAACACAATTTAAATGATAAAAATAAAGATAAATCATTGAATACAATAAATTTTAGGTGAAGAACACTTACTCAATCGATTTTCTTGAAAAATCCACTAAAAAGCTCCAAAACCAAAGTCTAAAACTCAAAATATGGAAAAAATGGCAAACCCTCTAATATAAACTCTCTGCCCAGGTGTGACCGCACCTGCGACAAAACTAGCCGCTTCTGTGCAACTGCAGGTGCGCATGACCAACCGCATTTGCGCTCCCTGTTGCTTCTATGCCCAGGAATCCGCTTGTGCGGTGCCGTATATGCTTACTAATTCTCCACATCTGCGGAGACTTCCACCACTATCTCTCCTCGCACATGCATCTCAATCTTCGCACCTGCGACCATCGCACATGCGCCCAAGGTCCACAGGTGTGATTACGCGAGAACTTAGACTTCTTCACAACCACGAAAACCATCCGAAACTCGTTCGAAACACACCCGAGGCTCTCGGGACCCTGTCCAAGTATACCAACAGGTGCCATACCCTAACACAGGCCCGCTCAATTTCACAAATCGCATCAATCAACGTCAAAACTACGAATCGCACCATGAATCGAACTCATGAACATTCAAATCTTCCAACATCTAAAACACGTGCCGAAGCCTATCAAATCAACTTGGAATGACATCAAATTTAGCAGACAAGTCCCAAATGACATAACAGAGTTGTTTCAACTCTCGAAATTGTATTCTGACTCCGATATCACAAAAGTCAACTATTGGTCAAACATCTCCAATTTTCAAACTTCAACTTTTCCAACTTTCACCGAAATGCTCTGATTTATTCTATGGACCTCCAAATCTAAATCTGAATGCACGCCTGCGTCCAAAATCACATACGAAGCTGTTGAAATCATGCAGAACTCATTGCAGAGCCGTTTGCACAAAAATCAAATTTTCAGTCAACTCTCACCGCTTAAGCTTCCAAAACTATAATCCTTCTCCCAATTTGACTCTGAATCATACGATAGCTAAACTTGGCCATGCACGCAAATCGTAACACATAATACAAAGATGCTTAAGACCTTATGCCACTGAATGGATCTTGAATTCTCAAAATGACCGACCGGGTCATTACACCCCTCTATATAAACTAAAGGAAACAAGCTCACACCTCAGCAAAAATAAAAAAAGCAATATAAGATTTTCCTACCCAAATGTGGTCGGCCTAAACATGCTACTAGCGGACAAATAAATAAAATAAAACTAAATATAATACTCATGTTCTAGTCTCTCTTTCAAATTCAGTGTCTGAGACCACGACCCATTTAATAAAACAAGAATATGAAGTTAATCTCAATTCCAAATTACTTCATCTTAAATTCATGTCTAATTCTCAAATTACTTATTGTTCATCACACATTATTTCATCAATTTATATCCCAAATGTATTCAGACAATGAAATTTATTCAACCAAAGAACTATAACTCAAATAGGTACTGATATCAATGGTCTAACCACAAGAAATTCAACCAAAATAGCGCACACTTAGCATAATAACAGAAGGAGAACGAGATTAAAGGGAGAAATTGACCTTTGCGCAAACCAACTCTTTTAGTATAATGAAAGAATGGACAAATGGATCCAATCGAAAGAAAAGCAAATATTTTGGCGCGATGCCGACGACCAGAAAATCGAACAAAGACCCAAAGCTACGGAATGACCGGAGACCGTTCCCTTCTTCGATGCCTTAACTCCGACACAACTCGGCAACAAGGGATTTCAATGTTCCACGACGAAAATTGACAGTGCTTTTAGTAACAAATAATTCATAAAATTCAATGATTTGAATAGTGAACATGGGTGATCTTGGCTACGGTATTTTGGTTATTGGAGGTTCTATATTTGGCGATAGGGACAGCGAATATGGTGAGATTTGGTGGGATGCGGGTGCTTTTTGAGCTTAGGTCTAGGGTTTGGATGATATTAGCTTTATATCTTGCATGAAGGAAATATCTCGACTATTGGATTAGATGGATGGAAGATCAAGATTGAATCACTTAATTTGATGGGTCAAATGGGTTTGATGGGTGTGGGTTGCGGGTAATGGGTTAAAAATGGTTTGAGGAGACTAGGCTGGCTGGATTGGGCCTGAAAGATTCGAATTGGTTCAAATTTCTTATTGTAACTTTAAGTTCAGGACTACATGTCCTTAACTTTTGAACTTGGAACTCTAAGTTCAGGACTTCAAGGCTACATGTCCTTAACTTTTGAACTTGGAACTCTAAGTTCAGGACTTCAACGCTACATGTCCTTAACTTTTGAACTTGGAACTCAAACTTAAGGACCAAGCGTCCTTAACTTTTGAGTTTGTAAGTCAAAGTTAAGGACCTATTGTCCTTAACTTTTGAACTTATAAATATAAGTTAAGGACTGTTTGTCGTGTAACTGTAAGTTAAGTATTATCTGTCCTTAACTTTTAAACTTAGAAATCAAAGTTAAGGACATATTGTCCTTAACTTTTGAACTTGTAACTGTAAGTTAAGATCTGTTTGTCCTTAACTTTTGAACTTGTAATTGCAACTCCAGGACCAAGTGTCCTTAACTTTTGAGCTTGTTAGTCTAAGTTTAGGATCTATTGTCCTTAACTTTTGGACTTCTTAGCCTAGACCTATTATCCTTAACTTTTGAACTTTTTAGCCTAAGTTCAGGAAATACTCAGTTACTGCAGAAAACTGCAGATAGCATGGGTGGAAGAAGGAAAAACAACGTGTATAGATAATTTAATGAAGCCTTGGCAAAGGAAATTCAAACCCACAGGAGGAAAAATATCTATTATTTAGTATATCCTTTAGATCAGTGAATCAGCCATATAACTCGATGAACAAGGTGAAAACTTGTAAAGGTAGATCATATACTTCTACTTATTGCTTGTATCGCCTCTGCCAAGTCTAGCTCCGCCCACCCAGTCTTTCCAATCCACTGTAATTCCGTTTGGGAAGGAAAGGGTAACTCAGTCTTTTCATATTAATTTTAATAGACTAGTGGCTACTTTTACTCATCATTAAACATGATGGTTAAAAAGTAAATACCACTTTAAAAAGTGGCTACCCCACACAATTTTTACGTTTTTTTTAAAAATAAATCAAGACAAAACTATTACCCAATTCTTTCTCTCTCTTTTTTCTCTAAAATAATAAAATGTTAATTGACTTTAACTAAAACTACATTCAAATAAAACTATTTTTTTGTATTTTTTCAAAGATTATTAAAAATAAAAGTAGAGAAAAAATAAGTAAAAATTATGGTAAAGTTAGAATAATACTACTATAGAAAATACTTCTGTCCTTAAATTAGTATACGATATATAAGATGAGAAACATTATAAAAAAAAATTATTTTTGGTGCTTCCAAATTTGTAATTGAAGTTAAAATAGACTAAAACTCTAGCTAACTAAAATAAATATTCAAAATATGCAAAAATAATAATGTAGCTTTAAGCCATGGCGGGTAAAAAATTACGTGCTTACAATGACATTAAATATATAACAGCAAAATTATTTATGTTTTACATAATTTGCACTGTGATTTTATTTTTTGGTTTATTTATCAGTTTAACACTAGAACACAAAAAAATAAATAAGACAATTTAACATAAATTTAAATTCGTTAACAATTAAAGATAATACATGACGCATATAACATTAAAAAAAAACAACACTAAATGCATCTATGTGTATGTTTAGTCACTATCGCCCATTATTCTATGCTTAAATTTCTTTTCTAACCGATTATTTTCTTCTTCTGCCTCCTTTACTTTTTTCTTCACTGCCGCAAGTTGTTCTTGCAGTTTCAAGATCTGCAGTTCGTACTCACCAGCCAGATTCCAAATATTAAGCAAATATAATTTGTAGTATTCATGTTAATTGGTTCATCATACCATTCTTCAAAATCATATTGGTTTTCGTCTACCTATGGGGATGATAACAAAAGACTATCAATTAACATGTTATATAAAACTATTAGCAAATAATTTTGCCAATAATAATAACTTACAACTTGTTTACATTCAACGTCTGCGCCCCTGATTGCAATTTGACCAACATGGCTTCAAAATCACATGTTTGTCACAGTAACACCTTGGTACGTCACTGCGTCCAGACATGCCGTAATGCTCGAAAATGAAGAATTAATAGAAAGTTGTTTTATAGGTTTCATTACAGTGCAAAATAATAACAAAAATAAGTTAAGCAAACAAATATTTCTCAAGACCTGAAGAATCCTGAATGGATTTTTATCAAAATTCTGAAACTCCTTAAATAAGCAAAAAACCAATTCGACGGCAATAATTAAGGGTAAAGCGCATCTATATACAATGCCTATTATGCATGCGCTATATACCCTCAATTATTGGTAGGTCAGTAAAGTTCAGATGAATTATTGGCGGGTCAATAAATTTTACATAGCGCATGTAACCCATGCGCTATACCTTAATGGGCAAACGTGTCGTTAAGATATAATGTGTGTTATGTATTGGCTCCAGTGGCTAATTTATGTTAAGTCTGGTCGCTCGGGCCGTTGTACCTTTTGATTATGGTATGGTATTGTCAGATCCGAACATATATATATATGGTGATGTGTCATGACACATGGGTTGATCAATAAGTTACAATTAGTCATGGTTCAGGAATAACAAAATAGACACGAGCAAGGAAAAAGGAAGAGGCACGGGACAAGAAGCTCGGTGCCCATACCTATTTAAGTCTACTTATGTCGGGCATCAGAAAGAATAAATCTGGCTATAGAAAAGAGTGCAGATACAGCATTTAATGAGTATTAAATACTGAGTCCATTAAGGAATATATAAATTCAATATAATGATTGTGTAACATAGCATTCAATATCTTTAATTACTCATAATAGCCTCATTATGATTTAGGCATAACGTACGTTCTCAAAGGAACCTATAAAAAGGAGATATGTAATCAGTTGTGGGACAGAGAATACTATTGAAATATACATTGCTATCATTCGTTTTTCTTGATTATCAAATTGCTACTCAGAATTACTTTCTTTTATTCCTTTTCTTGATTATCAGTAACTCGAGTTCTTCTAAATTCTAGCTTTGACTGAAATCCCATTTTTTGGTTAAACAAATTGGTTCTGTTATCAGGAATCTGATAATCAGTATAATCTTAACTTGATTTTCTTTGTTGCACCAACTATGTCGAACAACAATGACAATACCCAAGGAAACCAAGAAAATCAAACAAACCAACAAATTCAGGGAGATCTGCGAGACAATAATGCATTAGTTCCTTCTCTACAAGGTTCACCACGATGATCTCGTGAAGGAACTCCTGAAGGATCTCACACAGATGGACAAGTTCAATTTGAGAATGTTGAAGCTATGGATGAAGCTTTACAAAAACTTATCGCCACTCAGGTTAACAAGGCTTTACAAGCTTTTGTTAGTCAATTACCTGCTACTCCACCCACACCTACTCCAAATAACAATACTCTGGAGAATCCTCTTTCTGGACTGGTTAATTCAGGTAGCGGTGGAACCCCCAGTGAAACACAGGAGGGAGACCCAGGTAATCCAGTTAATTCTGATTTACAAAATCTAGTACTAACATTGCAGAAACAGCTCAAGGAGCAAAGTGACCGCATATAACAAATACCCGAGGTATCGCCCCTGATCAAGGGGGTAGATATGGATGAATATTGGCAACAACCCTGGAAGCCAAGTGCCGCCCCTCTCCCAATTCCAAAGAAGTTCAAGATGCCTGATATTCCAAAGTATGATGGGATAACAGACCCGCGAGATCACGTTACTGCATTTACAAAAGGTGTCAAGGGCAACGATTTGACTAAGCAGGAGATTGAATCAGTCTTGGTCAAAAAATTTGGTGAAACGCTCACTAAAGGAGCACTAACCTGGTATTCTCTTTTACCAGAAAACTCTATAAATTCTTTTGCTGAGCTTGCAGATTCATTTATCAAAGCACACTCGGAAGCTCAAAAAGTTGAAAAGAGGATGGAAGATATCTTCAAAATTAAGCATGGAGATTCAGAGTTGCTTAGAGAATTCGTGGACATATTTCAACAGGAAAGAATGACATTGCCACGAGTACCTAACAATTGGGCATCCATAGCCTTCACCAGCAATTTGAATGAGAAGAGTTCAGAAGCTACGAGGCGACTCAAAGAAAGCCTTCGAGAATTCCCATCAACAATATGGAATGACGTCTACAATAGATACAGTACAAAGATGAGGATTAAAGAAGATATTATTTTACGACATAAAAAAGAAGAAAAAGTAAGCTCAAGACGTGTAGAAAATGAAAAAAGATCTGATAAAAACAGGTATGAGCCATATATGGGACCTACGGGAAGAGACTCACAATCAAAGCAAGACAATCAGAGGTACGATCATAGATCGAGGAATAGAGAATCAGGCTCAACTTCAAGATTTGGGAACTATCGGAACACACGCGGGTCACGAGATGATGATGGAAGCCTAAAGGCAAGGTTCGGTGGTTACAATTTCAACGTAAGCACCTCTGAACTCGTAGCTGTTTTAAGAAGCATGGGAGATAAGGTACTGCCACGACCCAAACCCCGTACTGGTCATGATGGGGGGTCTCGTGAAGACGAGGCCAGGCAACTAACCCAACTCGTCTTTTCAAAAAGAGTTAAACATAAATAAACAGCTTATATATGACTTAATAGTATTAATTAACATATATACAACCCAACACAGCCCTAATCGGGGTGTCACAAGTCACGAGCATCTATCAGAATATCCACTACAAGGTCAAACAAAAGTATATACAAAACCGGAATAATGAACAAAAGAGAGAAATATGGTGCTGCGAACGCTGACAGTCACCTCCTTAACTCATATAACTCTGCCTCTGATCGGCCAAAACCCGCTACCGGGTGAATATATACCTGCATAAGCACACGAAGTGTAGGGAGTAAAGTGAGTACTCCAACTCAGTGAGTAATAAAGGTAAATAACAACTGAGCAGTAAGAAATCACGTAAAGCAAACCATCATGATGTATAGAAGCAGGGTTCAATCCTTTGAGAAAAACAGTAAAGTTGTGAGATCTTTGGAAATATCTTGGCTCAGTTTAAATATCTTTTGAAATGATCTTTTCAACAGTTAGAAACGATTTCAAAACAGTTAGTGCCGATAAGCACAGAAAATCCGCCCCTTGGGCATAAATACCACAGTATAACAGGTAAAAAGGCAAGTAAATATGCAAGATGAGCACATAAAAGTTCGCCCCTCCGGCAATATCTCATAACAGTACCAGCCCCTCGAGCTCAATATCAATTGCTCAGAACAGTATCAGCCCTTCGGGCTCAATATCGATCACTCAGCATAGCATCAGCCCCCCGGGCTCACTCTCAAATCATATGGGTACCCGCGCTTACTGTGGGTGTGCAGACTCCAGAGGGGCCCCTTACATCCCAAGCGTTATATTAACATAAGGCCTAAAAGCCTTCTCACATCACTCATAAGGCCTGAAAGCCTCCGGACATCACTCACAAGGCCTGAAAGCCTCCTCGCATCACTCACAAGGCCTGAAAGCCTCCTCACATCACTCAAGCCACCTTGTGGCACATAAATGTATCTCAGGACCTCTGCCTCACATCACTCAGCATATCCTCACATATGGCCCTCGGCCTCACTCAGTCCAAAAATCATCACAAGCCCCTCGGGCATTTGTAAAATAGTAGTCTCAGCCCAAATATCATTTGAGTTTCAAATCTGTATAAAAATGGCTGAGTTTGTAGAACAATAGATATCAACAAGACTGAGTTCAAATAATAGATCAAAATAGTGAGGAAATAGTGATAAAAATCTCTGAAGGGTTCAAATAATTGGCACGCCTCCCAAATATGGCAATCAGCCCAAATCATGATAATAACAAATAGGTTTCAGTCAAATACATGGTAAAATCATCAATCGGGACGGACCAAGTCACAATCCCCAACGGTGCTCTACCCCACGCTCGCTATCCGGCGTCAAGTCACCTCAATATAGCACTACGATGTGCAGTTTGGGGTTTCAAACCCTCAGGATATCATTTACAATCATTACTCACCTCGAACCGGCGAAATCTCTACCTCGCAATGCCTTTGCCCTCAAATCGGCCTCTATGCGCGTCGAATCTATCCAAAAATAGAGCGAATACATCACAATATTCTAAGGGAACAAATCCCAAACGAAAACAATCAATAACGGGCACAAATCCCGAAATTACCAAAACCCGAGTCCTGGGCCCACTTCTCGAAACTCAGAAATTTTCACATCAACGGGTTTCTCATCTCGCCACGAGTCTATACATACTAAGAACTCTCGAAACGAGCTCAAATGGCCCTTCAAATCCCAATTTAAAATTTCAAAAACTCAAGCCCTAGTTCTTACAATTTTAGCCAAGTTTCCATGAATTTCAAGGTTAATTCCACAAATAAATCACGTATTTAGTTCATAGGACTTACCTCCAATCAATCCTCTTCGAAACCCTCTTCAATTTCTCCCAAATAGCTCTCAAGATGCTCAACAATGGAGGAAAATAACTTAGGCTCGCGGAACAAAATGTTATTAAAAACCCTTCTGCCCAGCTGACATTTCTTCTATGCGAACGCGAGGGCCCTCTCACGTTCGCGATACACAAAAATTCCACTGGCCAATCTTACCTTTCGCGAACGTGGTGACTTACCCACGAACGCGATGGTTTAGCTGCTATCACTACGCGAACGCGGTGACTTACCCGCGAACGCAATACTTTAGCTGCTACCACTACGCAAACACGAGCCTTATGTTGCGTACGTGAAGAACAATTATTACAAAACCTCAAATCCTCTTATGCGAACGCGACACACGTCACGCGAATGCGATGCATACTCCCATGGGCGTTCGCGAACGCGATGCTCTATATGCGAACGCGAAGCACAAAGACTCAGGGACCCAACTCTCTTCTACGCGGACGCGTGCTCCTCACCGCGAATGCGATGCTCCAGGACTTTACCTTACGCGAACGCGGACCTACCTTCGCGAACGCGAAGGCCAAATCTAGCTTGCACCTGCTGCTGCATTTTCTGCAATATTTTTCCAACTCTAAACTCCCCGTTAGCCATCCAAAATCACCCCGAAGCCCCCCGGGCCTCAACCAAAAGTACTAACATATCCTAAAACACCATCAAAACTTGTTCCAACCATAAAAACGCCTCAAACAACACTAAAACCATCAATTCACATCGAATTCAAGCCTAAGTATCTTCAAAACTTCTGAAACACGCATTCGATCAAAAACCCAACCAAATCACCTCCGAATGACCTGAAACTTTGCACACACATCCCAAATCACCTAACGAAGCTACTATAACTTTCGGAATTCCATTCCGACCCTCAGATCAAAATCTCGCCTATCAACCGGAATTTTCCAAAATACTAACCGCGCTAATTCAAGTCAAATCCTTCCACGGAGTTCCAAAATGCATTCTGGTCACGCTCCTAAGTCATAAATCACCCAACGAAGCTAACCAAATCATAAAATTTTCGATCCGAGATCATATACAAATAAGTCAACTCTTAGTCAAACCTTTCAAATTCAAAGCTTTCAACTGAGACTTTTCTTTCAAATTCATTCCAAATTTTCCTGAAACCAAAACCAACGATCTACATCAGTCATAATACATTACACGGGGCAAGTCATGACCGAGAAATGGCGTTCAAAGTGCAAAAGCTCAAAATAATCGGTCGGGTCGTTACATCCTCCCCCACTTAAACACACGTTAGTCCTTGAACATTCCCAGAGTTGTTCTAGAAGCCAACCAATAACTGAATAACTTTACCATGCATATGCCTGGGGGTGATCCAACGTCACCCTATCTTATATAGGTCCGATAACACATTTTAACTAAAATCACACAATCCAGTCTAGCCCATAAATCATAGAACCACATTTCATTTTCTGAAATCATACACAAGATCAGAACCTCACATATATTTTCAGAATAAGTCTGAACCAGCTGTAATACCCCATACCTGTAACCTCAGGTGCAATTATTTGATATACCGCATAACTCAAACACTCGAAACGATAATTTCTATTCACCGCTTGTACATAACACCTGAGTACTGGTAGAAAACCTCTTATCAACTAGGTCTTATTTCGACACTTCTATATACTGCTAATGATAAATGAAACATGCAATAAATCATAACCATCTCTCAGGTCAACCATTCGTGAAGTCACTTCTCGTTTGGCTAATACCACAACAGATTTCCAAGACCAACCTCGATATTGTCCTTCCAACAAGATGGGATCACATCTGTTCGTATTCATTAATGACCCCAACGATCACCTCGAATCCAACACACCTCTCTGGTGACATGACACACCAATAAGAAACGATCTGAATAAACTCAAATCATGAAAATGACCCCAAACGAAAAAGCTATACCTTAAGCTCATCGGTACTATCACAACATAAGGCTGAGACCCCGTCTCACATCATAGAAATAGAATACATGAATCTACCCCGAAAGTTCATATCTCCACGTAGTCTCACTACAATGCGCAACCCTATCAAAACACTGCTCCACATGAATTACCTCAAGTCACTATGCTCAAATCCGACAGCCACGCACAATTTGATGTCTGGAACAAAGGCAAGTCATTACATCTACGGTGAAACAAATAACATATGACACGTAACCCGATATGACATAACCGATACGATGTTCACTAAGAAACGCTCAATTACTCTTCCCGCTCGACTTCCACTATGAATTTCCAATAGAACCGTACCACATGTGCCCATAACCAACAAATCATAATGTCTCACAACACAAAAAAGCAACTCTTAGATCTCCCTAGATCACTAAACAAACTCAATAACGATTGAATCGACCTATCCCTCAACAATACAATTCGGGGCCAACCAAGCCGACTCAAGCTAGAACACGCATCCACATTGACCTACCAATAAACTCATTATCAAGGAAGCCACAGCTCCTACCGGAGCCATACGATATGATGCCCGGCACCAAATCTATACCAAAATCCACAACCTAGCCCGGCGACATGTCCGGCCATAAGAAATGCATCCGAAAAGTCCCTCAACACCGGAACTGAATCAATGGTAGAAACCTCTGCACTGACATCCATCACCAAGGCCCAATTAAGAAAAACAACCCCTCCCAGCCTTCCGCTGGTCTTGAAATAAAAACCACTCTGCTAGAACATAATTCGACGCACCTCGCCACTCAACACGTCACATTTCCGGCATAGCCCATAGCGCAATAGTCTAGAATAACCCAACACTGAGACAACCAGTCTACACCCCAATATTATATCCAAAATCTAACATACCAAGCAAAGAAGGATCCACTCAGACCTCCAAATCCCAGTAGTCACTAAACAGTGCAGATAAATACGATCTACAACCATATCATAGCCTGTATATGAGAACATCTGTCTCCACATCCACACGACACATGAATCATCATATCTGATCCCAATTTTACCGTCTGAACACATACACACCTTTACTACCCAATCATTCTACGATAAATACTCTAAAGTTTCCTTGTGCCACCAAGCAAACCCGAATACCACCAGTCGATCTAACAAGAAAGTGCTGCAATACTACCAAAGTGTCATCAGTTTAATCACATTACCCCTTTTTCTGAGACATATACTCTCGTCAAATCACTTCCAATTAGCAGTACCATTTCCTTATTTATTTGAGGCTACCCGTTGCTTGAGAGTTTTATGAACTTTCTTTCATAACTGAACTGTAACCTAGCACACGCCAGTCTCGGTCTTCTACAACGTACCGTATATACCATACCATCCAAGATAACATGAAAACTTTTATCTCCCTTCCAAGCCACAGACATATATGCACTCAACTAGTCAAGAACTTTCCATTGGTCCCATCTAGAAGAAACGTCACCACACATCCCATGCTCCGCATGCCCATAGAAAATATACATCTCCAAACTGCGGTAAAAACCATCAAGAACTCTCCGAGTTCCCTTTGCACAAATCAGACCTGGCAGGACTGAATCCTTCTAACTCGACCAAGCTAAGCAAGCCATCAAAACCCAAGAGCATTGCTGCAAAATACTTGCAAGGGCTCATTACCTCGAACACATAGAAAGAATTAATCATATCCTTACCATACCGATTCGGTCTACTATCAAGCTATTCCATCTATCTAACTTCCCTTATGATTCATCATCAACTTGATATTCCCTCGTGTTGTAGCACCACAATGCCTTAACCCAGGCTTACCACACGAGACCTAGCTAAAACCACACTGACTAAGACCCATAAGCCGCTGAATACTCTCTTAAATATTCCTAGAAGCACCCCATTCCAGAATACTTTACTCTGAATAACTTTCTGTGAATCTAAATTTGTTACCTTTAATTCCCCGATATTGATACATAGAATCCCATAATTAACATAAAAATATCACAAGTCTTGACATCTTCCAATGAAAACATAGTCTCTAACCACATACACAACCTTAAGATACCCGATTGTTCCCTGTAGAATCTTGAACACATTAGAACCATTCTCAAAAGTCATTCACTCTTTATTCAATCTGCAACTTACCTGACCTAACTAACAAAACCACATGTGCCTCATTGGCACTCCGATACCGCAAAATGAAATCCTCATCCCAATACAACCAAGCAACTTCATACTCTATACGCCGAGCATTCTTTACCAATAACACTCTAGACATTTTGTGATTCTCATACCCTACGAAGCATAATATAACCTTTGTCAAAAAATTTTGTTACTCTAGCCATAGCTAATTCACTCGCATGCCCTAAACCGAAACCAACATAGCACCTAACTGTGCAATCAACTGCTCACAGCAGACTCCCCTACTTGGCTCGAAGCCATAGATCAAGATATGCTCAATAAGTCATAACACTTTTACTCTATTGATGCCACAATACCATAGCGAGATTAAACTCATATCATTTGTAAGCTTGTGAAAACACAAATCATCTAGTACTGTAAATCTTCTGCAGTTCTCGCATTCATCCCGACAACAGCTAAGCCCACTCTCTTAGGCGACCCGAAATTTCAAATTTAAATACATACCCTTCAATTACACATGAGATATTCTAACATACATAAGGATCAGACCACTTCAGAACACTCTGCAGGAGATAACCCACCAGCTTCGCCTTACTATAACATTTCCGTATACCTTCCACCGTCTTACACATTACATATCCGCTTAGTCTTTCTGAGTCTGAACTCATACCGCAACATGAAATTAACCCCACTCCCAACTAGGAGATATGGAATGATTCTTCACGAGCCCATAACTCGGCTACACATCAAATCACAATAGAAATCGAACACTTAATAGTTCATCCATTATCCAGCAGACCTCCTCGTCACTACCAAGTCATATAAATGCATCTCGCAGTACTAACATACTCATCACACAGCTATCCAGCTGCTATTCCTTTTAATAGGGACAATACCGAATATATAAGTTCAAAACACTTGTTCACACAATTAGCACCTCGGTGCTCAAGCCATAAGCAAAGATCCGGCCTCAAGTCCTCCAGACTATCCCGACATCAAACTCTCAGAGATCACACCTCGCCCCTTAATCGGGGAATCACAAGCCATCAAGGCACATCCGATACTGAGCGCTCATCTGTGCGTGCGAACACGTAAAAAGAATTTCAAGAGTTTCTTTTCAAGTTGAATAAAGGACGCACGATAAGAATTCAAGAATGTCAACTTTTCCTAAAGGTTCTGCATCCTCTCAAGGATAAATACAAACGTCTCCATACCGACCCACGAGACTCTACTAAACCTGCTCATGACTCGTGAGACCTAGTAACCTAGGCTATGATACCAACTTGTCACGACCCAAACCCTGCACTGATCGTGATGGTGCCTCTCGTGAATACAAGGCCAGCCAACTAACCCAACTCGTCTATTCAAAAAGAGTTAAACATAAATAAACAGCTTATATATAACTTTCAAAGGTTACAATTACCCACGGAAAGTGGTTGCGGCATGTGTTAGAAGAAGAAAACATCACGTTTGATGATGCAGATGCTGAGGGTTTATTAACTCTACATAACGACGCACTGATAATATCTTTACTCGTACATGATACTAACGTCAAATGAGTTTTAATTGATCCAGGTAGTTCTGTGAACGTTATTTATTATGGGTGCTACGTGAAATGCAAGCAGAAGAAAAATTAGTGTCGAAAGCGCATACTTTGTCAGGTTTTGACAATTCTAGTGTCGTAACAAAAGAGGAAGTGATGCTCACTACATTTGTGGAAGGTGTTGTCAAGGATACAAAATTTCAAGTAGTATAAATGGAAATGGCTTACAATATAATTCTTGGTAGGCCGTGGATCCACGAAATAGATGTTGTTCCATCAATATTACATCAAGTTATTAAATTTCCAGCACCATGGGGATTATGTCAAATCATGGGAGACCAACAAACATCCAGGAGCATTAACTCAGTGGTGAATTCAAGTCAGAAAGGTGAAGAGAAATAGCAATTATAGAATTCAGTTGAGGAGAACATAACATCAACCTCAGCTGATTCAGGGCAAACAGATATGGATTCAAGACCCGATTTCATTCAAGAACCAGAAGAAAATGAAAGCATCAAAACTACAATAGAAGAATTGGAGGCAGTAGTCTTATTTGTACACTGGCCAGAAAGAAAAATGTACATAGGAGCCAATCTTAGCCCGGAGATGAAACATAAGTTGATTGAATTTTTAAAAGCCAACGTAGATTATTTTTCTTAGTCCCATTCTGATATGACAGGTATTCCACTGGAGGTAATGACTCACAAATTGAATGAAGATCCATCCCACCCACCTGTCAAACAGAAGAAAAGAAAGCAAGGCGCTTTCAAAAATCAGGTGATTCAAGATGAGGTGAACAAATTATTAAAAAATGGGTCTATTCGCGAGGTAAAGTATCCTGAATGGCTAGCTAACACTGTCATGGTACCAAAAAAGAATGATAAATGGCGAGTTTGTGTAGATTATACAGATCTTAACAAAGCTTGTCCTAAAGATTCTTTTTCATTACCTAGATCAACTAATTGATGCTACTGCAGGGCACAAATTGTTAAGTTTTTTAGATGCATATTCAGGTTATAATCAAATTAAAATAGATCCAGATGATGAAGAAAAACCATCATTCATAACAGACAGGGGGACTTATTGCTATAAGGTAATGCCTTTTGGTTTAAAGAATGCAGGAGCAACATATCAAAGGTTAGTTACCAAAATATTTCAAGAACATTTGGGAAAAACTATGAAGGTTTACATAGATTATATGCTCGTTAAAACACAACATACCATAGATCATATATCGCATTTTTTTGAAACGTTTAAGATTTTGCGAAAATTTAATATGAAATTAAATCCAGAAAATATGCATTTGGTGTTGCATCAGGTAAATTTTTGGGTTTTCTTGTTTCTAACCGCAGTATTGAAGTAAATCCTACACAGATTAAGGCTATTGAGGAAATCCCTGATGTACTTTCAAGTAAGAAAGAAGTTCAAAGATTAACAGGGAGGATTTCAGCTTTGGGAAGATTTATTTCTAAGTCATCAGAGAAATGTTTTAGATTCTTCTCAGCTCTTAAAAATCAGGATCATTTCGAATGGAATGAAGAATGTAAACAGGCACTCAGAGATTTGAAAGCATACTTGTCAAATCCACCTTTGCTCGTGAAATCAAAGGCTGGGGAAAGACTACTCATCTATCTCGCTGTTTAAGAGGTAGCGGTAGGTGCTGTTTTGGTTCGAGAAGAACAAGGTAAACAATCCCCTATCTATTATGTTACTAAATCTTTGTTAGATGCAAAGACAAGGTATCCTCAGTTAGAAAAGTTGGCTCTTGCATTGATCATGGCATCTAGGAAATTGAGACCTTATTTTCAATATCATCCAATTGATGTAGTTACCGCATATCCCTTACGAAATATATTGCATAAGCATGAATTATCAGGTAGGTTGGCTAAATGGGCTATAGAGTTAGGTGAATATGAAATCACATACCAACCTAGAAATGCTATTAAATCACAAGTATTAGCTAATTTCGTGGCTGATTTTAGCCAAGGGATGCAACTAGAAGCAAAAAAAGAAGTACAAATACTTAATGGGGCTAATCCATGAATTTGGACTTTATTTGTTGATGGTTTATCTAACGTGAAAGGAGAAGGATTAGAGATTGTTTTGGTACCACCTACAGGTGAAACTATACGACAAGCAATAAAATGTCATTTAATAACTAACAATGAAGCAGAGTATGAAGCTATGATTGCAGGTTTAGACTTAGCTCGAGAATTGGGCATAAATCAGATAATAATAAATAGCGATTAGCAGCTCGTAGTTAACCAGATGCTGGGGACTTATACATCCATGAAAACCGGGATGCAGCAATATTTAAAAAAGGTGTGAGAACTAATAAAGCAATTTCAAACCTGGAAAGTTACACAGGTACCAAGAGATGAGAATCTCGAAGCAGACGCTTTAGCTAATCTCGCATCTGCAGCTGATGTGAAAAGTGATACAAATTCCTTGGTTATTCATCTATATTATTCAGCTCTCGATCCTGACAAAAATGAGGTAAATTTTAGTAATTTAACTTGGGATTGGAGAAACGAGATCGTTTCCTTTTTATAGTATGGAACAGTTCCTGATGACAAGAAAAAAGCTCATGCACTTCGGAAAAAGGCTGCTCGTTACTGCCTAAATCAAGGTAATTTGTATAGAAAAATGTTCGGTGGCCCCTTAGCTAGATGTCTCGGACCCTTTCAAACAGAATATGTAATGAGGGAAATGCACGAGGGGCATTATGGAAACCACACCGGAGGAAGATCACTGGTAAGAACCTTGATTAAGGCAGGCTATTATTAGCCCAAAATGGAGGAAGAAGCAGAAACTTTCGTGGCCAAATATGATAAATGTCATAGGTACGGGAACAATATGCATAGACCTGTGGAGTTGCTACATTCGGTCATCGCACCTTGGCCATTTATAAAGTGGGGAATGGATATCGTGGGTCCACTACCACAAGCAAAAGGGCAGGTAAAATTTTTGCTCGTACTTACTGATTATTTCACTAAATGGGTAGAGGCAGGAGCCTTCAAACAGGTACGAGAAAAGGAGGTCAGAGATTTCTTTTGGCGCAATATCATTTGTCGATTTGGAGTACCAAGGAGATCGTATGTGACAATGTCCCTCAATTTATAGGGGCGCAAATCACAGAATTTTTTCAAAGTTAGCAAATTAAAAAGATTACGTCCACACCTTATCATCCAGTAGGTAATGGGCAAGCAGAGTCAATAAATAAGGCTATTATTAATAATTTAAATAAATGCTTGGAAGAATCGAAAGGCAATTGGCCAGAAGTATTGCCTGGTGTTTTATGGGCATATCACACAACAACAAAAACAAGTACGGGAGAAACACCTTTCTCATTGGTTTATGGAGCTGAGGCTTTAATTCCAGTTGAGATAGGGGAGCCAAGTACAAGGTTTACACACGCAACTGAAGAATCCAATAATGAAGAAATGCATATGAGTCTCGATCTACTTGAAGGAAGAAGGGAAGCTGCGTTGGTGAGAATGGCAGCACAAAAGCAAGTCATAGAACGACACTACAACAGGAAAGCTCGCCTCAGATTTTTTAAAATAGGGGACTTTGTGATCAAAAAAGTTTTTCAATCCACAAAAATAGCTAATACGGGAAAATTAAGTCCAACATGGGAAGGACCTTACAGAATTTGTGGTATTGCTGGCAAAGGAGCATATGAACTGAAAACAATGGATGACAAAATGCTACCAACACATTGGAACGCAGTTCACTTGAAAAGATATTATTTCTAAGGAATACCCATGATCAGGTACACATCTTTTAAAATTTATTTTTTAAATTGTTAAAATTTTACTAACGATTTTAGATGCTAGGCAAAAACCTAACCCGTACTAAATGATGAGTCACGACCTGTAAGGCATACGAAATAAACTAAAATTCCTGGCCTAGGGTTACAATTATTCTGATAGAAAGACAAGCGGGTTAGTCAGTCTTTATCTAAAATCGTACCTCCGAGTCCCGTGCATTTTTTTAAGGGAAAGGACTAAAAGAGGTGGATAATCAAGTGCTCGAGGCTTCATACTTCAACACTCAAACACTTGGGGGATTGCATAGTATATACGAGTACGTATAAAGAAGGCAAAAAATCAAGCCTGATTGAAGAAAAATCAAGCCTGAAAAAGTCAAGTGGTCAAGTGCAGAGTAAAAGTCACGAAGTCACGAGCCAAGTCTAAAAGAAAACCTTACTATAGTTAGGGTAAAGCTATGTACTAAAGAAGGTTATAAGGAAAAACCTTGCATTTATTATTTTGAAATGAAACGGGTTGTAAAGGCAAAACCTCGTGTTTATTATTTTCTTAAAAGTCAGTTATAAGAAAAACAGTTACGAGAAAGTTATAGATGTAATTCAAATACATGTAAAGTATTATTTAAAACTTGTCAAAGTTCAAAAACAAAAACTTGTCAAGTTAATTCAAAGAAACATGTGTGTTCCTATTTCTTTTATCGTATGCTAACACCATTATGAAGTTGAGTTGTCTTCTTCATTAAGTGTCGAAATATAAAAGGGCCCTTTTTTATGAACTCATGTTTGAATCATTAGATTAACATAAGCACTTTCAAAGAATAAAAATGCAAAATTATTCTATAAGTCCTTAAGAATAAAGGCGAGAATAAGAACAAACAGAAGTTAAAATGATAACATAAAAAACTTCTTGTACTTAAGACTAAGAAACAACTTAGTCACAAAACTATGTAATTATTTATACAAACTGCCCCATGAAAGACTTGGGGACTTTCATTCCACAATCAACCCTCAAATGATAACCAAGTGTTTGGTTACAAAAAACTTTCAAAAGAATCCAAGAACTTTAAACATAGTTTTCCAAAAATGTACATGCAAAAGGGGAATTTAAAGCAATGTAAATTTTTACTAAGAAGAAATAACTGAGGAAGGATCATCAACGGGCTCAACTTAGGCAGAATCGTCGACAGATGCCGGTTGATATTCAATCACAGCAACTGGAGCATCAAAAGACGAAGTCTCAGTTTGGCTTTCAACAAGAGGCACGGTTGAGCTTGAAGAATATGTGACACCCGTGGCAATTTCAGCTTTCACGGGGACTTCAACTGCGGGAGTTTCAGCCAAGGAAGTTTCAATCACGGGAGCTTCAACCTCGAGAGATCAAAAATCTTGTATTTGTTGACCTCGTTCAATGGTTTCATTCACCTTGGCTAATTCTGATTCCAGGTTGAAGCTTTCTTGGCCCATTTCCACTAAGGTGTCACGACGAGAATTTAAGAAAGCCCAACTTACCTCAACATCAGTTTTCTCTTCAAGGAGTTCATAATCTCTCTCCCAAGCAGCAACTTCATTCTTAAGTTCTTCGTTCTCAGCCAAAACAGAACTATAAGATGATTGAAGGGTAGCATGAGAGCTTTCCAAAGCGTGCACCTTATCCACAGAGGCTCGAAGATCCGCTTGTGCCTGTGTTAGGTTTTGCACAAGCTCCCCAGCATAGACCTCTTTTTGAGCCAATAAAGCCTTTAACACCCTATTTTCTTCGCTAGCCTTGGATAGTTGTTCTGAAAAGAAAGACTCCAGGCATTCGTTTTCTTTCTCAGCTTGGCTTGAGGAAGCCTTGATCACCGCCAGCTCTGAAGTTAATGCTCGAACCTGCTGTTCTAAGGCACTTCTTCTCTCCTACAAATCCTCCATATCGATTTGAGCGCTTTCAAACCGATCCTTCCAGTTGTCTGCCTCCAACTGAGAATTACGAGCAGCCTCATCTGCATCATGAGCAGCCTGTTCCAAATCACGTGCCATTCTCTCCAAGAGAGAGATTCTATTCATCAGCTCAGTGCCAATAAGATTGGCCTAAGTAAAAAAAAAACGNGAAGAAAAGAATGAAAGAAAAATACCTTTAAAGAGGCATGCACTATATCATTCATGAGAGTCAGGTTGTTATGGCTTTTAAGCTTAGCTTTCTCGATGGGTCCAATCAAAGGCTCGAGCCAAGTATCAGCTTGACTGTACTTTCTCAAGAGACTGTTGTTGGCAGGAACCTCAATGGTAACGCTCCTCATAGCAACACTCTGACTTGAAGAGCCCACCTCTGTATGGTGAACAATGGGATGAGGAACTGCCAAAGAGGGAGCGGTGGAAGGAGTAAAAACAGTGGAAGAAGGGACAGAAGCAACACTTGATGAAGGTAAAGAAGCAATCACAGGTACAAGAGATGAAAAAGAAGATAAAGGAAGTTCATCTAGAACAGGACCTAAAGTTCCACTACCAAAATCAGTGAGAAAAAGTTGGTCGATAGACTCATGAGTGATGTGAAGAGGGACGTCATCATCGGGGATGATAACTGGAGTAATAACAGGCTCGGAAAGAGACAGATGAGGTGAGACTTCAGCCTCGTCATCAGAGACGATACGTCTCATGGCTCGTGGTCTCGACACTAAGATGCCCTCATCTTCTTCCTCTGAATCATCTTCCTCAGCAGTTTTTCTTTTTGAAAAGCCCAAGAATATATCTTGGGTTAAAGAGGTACGAGTACCCAAAGAGTCACGAGAAGCCATGACTGCCTATGCAATGACTCCTCGAATAGCAAATCCTGATAAAAAGAAGGATAAAAGTTAAAACAAAGAAAATATTTATATACAGACAAGGTAAAAATGGAAACCCTTACTATGAGATTTTACTTTCCAACCGTAACAGTTGGAAAGGGTTTTCCACGACCTACTCTCTATTGGAGTGGTCTTCAGCAATTTTCCTACCCAACCATGGAAGTTAGGAACAGACTCCACAACACACATGGTTGCTGAAAAAAGAAAAAGAAGCGACATTAGAAAAGTAAGCAAGCTTTGAAAAGAAAAAAGCACGAGGAAGATTTAACACTTACGTGAAAAGTTCCACTTCTCAGGGAAGGGAATGTTATTTTCACCCACTAAACCAGCAGTGGGGGCATCAACAAACCGGGCATACCAGCCACGGTCTATATCATCCTCGGAGCTCACTAAAACCCTCTTTCTCCTGGCTGCAAGGGTAAACACGTCGTTGCGAAAGAGCCTGGGGGAATAGAGGTGAATTAGATAGGGAAAAGTATATTCAACATCCTCCATGTTAGCGAGGTGCCTCAAGCAGGCAACAACCCTCCAAAAAATCGGACCAATTTGACCCAAACACACATCGAGAAAACGACAAAAGTCTAGAATGACCGGGTCAATAGCTGGTTTAAACCCTAGAGTTAAAGGGTATGTGTAAACAAAATAGAATCCGATTAAATAAGAAGTGATCCTTTGATTTCGGTTAGGAATGATAATTGGAAAATTATCACTCCAATGACAATCTTTACAAACTATAGGAGTTAAAATATCTATGATTTGAGTGGGGAAAGCATCAACACGATCTAAAGAGGCAACTTGGGTCCTAAGAGACTCTCTATCATGATAAAAAGAAATTTTGTAGGGACTATTTCTTCAACTAGAGGATCACGGAGAGGCTCAGAGAATTCTTTGTTCCTAGAAGAAGTCCTCTGAGAAAGTGAACCTCTAGTCCTAGAAGAAGGGCCGGAGCTAGAAGAAGGAGTGGATGTGCTGCCACCGCGAGCAGATCCTAAGCTACAGAGTCTACCCCCTCTTCTGTGTCTAATCAGAGAATTGGGGTAGTTATCTAAAATGGGGGTTCTACCTAGATTAAGAGGAGATGGCAGACCTACTTCCATAAACTTCTAAATGAAGGAAGGGATCAGGATACTGTGCTAGGTGAATTGAGGAATGCCGACAATCCCCATGAAGTAAGGTATTGTAGGGACATTGAGGCCGATGAGGTCACGGAGGCAATGCGTAAGATGAGAAGCGGCAGAGCAACCAGGCCAGATGAAATTCCAATTGAACTTTGGAGGTGTGTGGGTAGAGCAGGCTTGGAATGGCTTACTGGGTTGGTTAATATTATATTTAAGACCAATAGGATGCCTGAAGAGTGGATGTGGAGTACAATAGTTTTGCTATATAAGAATAAAGGCGATATCCAGAGCTGTAACAACTATAGGGGTATCAAACTACTGAGTCACATAATGAAAGTCTGGGAGAGGGTGGTGGAAACGAGAGTGCGAAGGACGGTGTCTATTTCAGACAACCAGCTCGGGTTCATGCCGAGGCGATCTACCATAGAATCTATCCACCTTATTAGGAGGATGGTGGAGCAATACAGATATAAGAAGAAGGATCTCCACACGGTGTTTATCGATCTAGAGAAAGCGTACGATAGGGTCCCTAGAGAGGTCCTATGGAGATGCCTAGAGGTTAAAGGGGTCCTGGTTGCCTACATTAGAGTGATTAAAGACATATACGATGGATCTAAGACTCGGGTTAGGACAGTAGGAGGTGACTCCGAGTATTTTTCGGTTGTTACGGGGTTGCACCAAGGGTCTGCGTTCAGCCTTTTCCTATTTGCCCTGGTGATGGATGCCCTAACCCATCATATTCAAGGGGAGGTACCATGGTACATGCTATTTGCTGATGACATAGTTCTAATTGATGAGATGCGAGGCGGAGTCAACGAGCGGCTAGAGGTTTAGAGACAGACACTTGAGTCTAAGGGCTTCAGGTTGAGCAGGACGAAGACGGAATACCTCGAGTGCAAATTTGGGGCCGACCCGACGGAAGTGGGAGGGGAAGTGAGGCTCGAATCTCAAGTCATTCCTAAGAGAATTAGTTTCAAGTACCTTGGGTCAGTTATTCAGGGGATCGAGGAGATCGACGAGGATGTCACACACCGTATAGGAGTGGGTTGGTTGAAGTGGAGGTTAGCGTCGAGAGTTCTGTGTGACAAGAAAGTTCCACTATTACTAAAAGGTAAGTTTTACCGAGCAGTGGTTAGGCTAGCCATGCTTTATGGAACCGAGTGTTAGCCGGTTAAGAACACACACATCCAGAAAATGAAAGCAGCAGAGATGAGGATGTTGAGGTGGATGTGCGGGCATACAAGGATGGATAAGATTAGGAATGAAGTTATTCGATAGAAGGTGGGCGTGGCCCCCATAGATGACAAGATGAGGGAATCAAGACTCAGATGGTTTGGACATATTCAGAGGAGGAGCTCTGATGCACCAGTGAGGAGGTGTGAATGACTGGCTGTGGTGGGCATAAGGAGAGGTAGAGGGAGACCTAAAAAGTATTGGGGCGAGGTGATCAGGCAGGACATGACGCTGCTTAGGATTATTGAGGACATGGACCTTGACAGGGAACTGTGGAGGGCGAGCATTAAGGTTATAAGTTAGGGAAAGTTGTGGATATTTATACAATGCAATAGAGTGAGACTAGATAGTTAGGACTTAGTCCTTGGATGCTACTGCTCAGATACTGACGCAGGGCGTGATCGGGTAGATATTATTATACCTTGCATCCTTTCCGTATTTTCTTAGATTTCATATATTGCTGTTAGTTGTGTTACTTTATGTTATGTATATTATTTTATGTTATTGTATTATGAGTTTATTGATTGTACTAATATATCTCCTCTTGATGCTTTCTTGAGTCGAGGGTCTCCTGGAAACAACCTCTCTACCCCTCGGGGTAGGGGTAAGGTCTGCGTACATATTACCCTCCCCAGACCCCACTTGTGGGATCATACTGGGACGTTGTTGTTGTTGTTGTTGTTGTTGGGGTTCTCCTAGGGTCAGGGTTTGGTGAAGCCATGACGAATAAGTTTGAAGTGAAGCGGAAGAGAACAAGAGGTTTTTGAAGAATTAAAGTGTATGATACGCTTTATGTGGTAAAAGACAAATAAATAAGTTATATTTATACTAATGGGTAGCCGGCAAAAGAAAAAGGTACGATGATGGAAGAACCATAATAATGATAACTGACACTTCGTGAACAGGGAAGCCGAAAAGAAAGCCTGAGAAAGTACTGCGAAACTGTTGAACCAATAAGAGGATGACATGTGTCTAATGCATTAAACGGAAGTGACAATTGAAGTGTCAACTCTGTCATAGCATTAACGGTGACAAAAATTTTCCTTTAATGAATTTCACTTCCCAAATATTTAAACTAATGAATAAATGGAAAGTGAGGGGACTATCTGTATTGGAGAAATTTTTTATATATATATGGTGATGTGTCATGACACGTGGGTTGATCAATAAATTATAATTAGTCATGGTTCAGGAATAACAAAACAGACACGGGAAAGAAAAAGGAAGAGGCACGGGACAAGAAGCTCGGTGCCCGTACCTATTTAAGTCTACTTATATTCGGGCATCAGAAAGAATGAATCTGGCCATAGAAAAGAGTGTAGATACGGCATTTAATGAGTATTAAATGCTTAGTCCGTTAAGGAATATATAAATTCAATGTAATGATTGTGTAACGTAGCATTCAATGTCTTTAATTACTCATAATAGCCTTATTATGATTTAGGCATAACGTTTGTTCTCAAAGGAACCTATAAAAAGGAGATATGTAATCAGTTGTGGGACAGAGAATACTATTGAAATATACATTGTTATCAAATCTTTTCTTGATTATCAAATTGCTACTCAGAATTACTTTCTTTTATTCCTTTTCTTGATTATCAGTAACCCGAGTTCTTCTAAATTCTAGCTTTGACTGAAATCTCATTTTTTGGTTAAATACGTTATATATAGATTGGTCATCAATTTTTTTTACCTATTTTTGTTCTTTGAGTCCAAAAAAGCAATACTTTGGTTCCGGGCTCTATCAATACTGGAGTAACAAATATATTGAAACTAATTAAAGGAACAAAACAGGGTTACATCAGTCTCTTTCACCTCCAAAATGACCAGCAATTTAAAAAATAAGGCATCAGTTTAAAAATTTTAAACAAATGCCACCAGAAGTTTTGAAAAACTAAAAAACAAAATAAAATGCAAAACTGTGTTTTTGACAGTAACAATGGCTTCTCCAAATTAATCTTAAATTGAGTCCGAAACCTTAATAATGATTTTTTTGGACTCAAAATACTTTTATACAGTTAAAAAAAAGTTATGTTTCTAACTAAAATATAGTATTATACTGCATTTTAGTTTAATGGAAATTTAGCCGTTAAAGGAAAATATAGTATAATACTGCATTTTAGTCAAGCACAGTATTATACTGCATTTTCCTATTAAATTATAAAGTCCCCTTCTTCCCCACGACAGAAACCAGAAGGTCTCTTTAGAAAACACCCCACCCCTTTCTAGCATCCCCCTCCCTCTTGATTTAAAAAAAAATCGACTGGCCCCACCCATCACATAAAAAGTAAAGAATGTAGATCCCACATACAACTCAAGCCTTCAATTGTTATGCTTTCTTTATTTCGGGCTCAAAATTTTAAATTTCTGATATTTCTAAAAACATAAATCGAGGATTTAGTTTATGTCGAAACTCGTATAATTATGCATATTTATTTTTTTGAAAGTGTTTTCACGTTAATTTGTGTTTTGTTTGCGATTAAATTTGTATATTATTTTTACCCGAATTAAATTATTAGTGTTTAAAATAAATAGTTAAAAGTTGAAAAATATTTTTTATTGTTAACAAAAATGTTCATAAATTTCTTTTACTGTTTTATATGTAATTTCGTGAATGTTATGTTTATATGTTTGTTATTTTTATTTAGTTTAGATTATTTATTTGCTTAAAGAATAGTTGCCTTTTAGCGTAGTAAAATATAGAGTCTTATAGCATAGTAAAAAATAAATTTTTTTAGAGTAGTAAAATATAGAGCCTTATAACGTAGTAAAATATAGAGCTTTTTAACATAGAGTCTCTGTAGTTTAATTATCTGCTAGTTAGAAACTCTATCCAATTACACTTTATAAAAATTAATTATTTAATTTATAAAACAAACACACAGAACTAACAAATTAATATATGTTGTCAAATTAAATATCGAGCATATAACCCATAGATATTTATTCTTTTCAATTAAATAGTTAAATATTTAATTTATAAAACTAACAAAATTTTAAAAATATTGAAATGGATACACATAAGAATTTAGGATAGCTTGGTGCAACTGGACCTCAAATATCGAGTCTGGAACCCATAGATATTACTCTGTCCAATTAAATAATTAAATATTAGTTTTATAAAACTAACAAAATTTTAAAAATATTAAAATTGACATATATAAGAATTCAGGATAGCTTGGTGCTACTGGGCCTCAAATATCGAGCCTGAAACCCATAGGTATTTATTTTGGCCAATTAAATAATTAAATATTTAATTTATAAAACTAACAAAATTTTAAAAATATTGAAATTGACACACATAAGAATTCAAGATATCTTGGTGCTACTGTGCCTCAAATATCGAGCCTAGAACCCATAGATATTTACTCTGTCCAATTGAATAATTAAATATTTAAATTATAAAATAACAAAATTGTACAAATATTGAAATTGACACACATAAGAATTCAGGACAGCTTGGTGCTACTGGATCTCAAATATCGAGCCTGGAACCCATAGGTATATAATGTGTGTAATTAAATAATTAAATATTAATTATTATAATACAAACACACAATAAATATTGTTTCATTTATAGTAGACGACATGGACGTGCCGCCTATGCATCCTGGACCAGCCTCGGATCAAACATTAGTGTTACAAGGCGACCATAGGTCGGCCTACATATGGGAGGGACAACTAGTGGATCACACTCTCCGCGCTAGGAGACCGGACGACTTGTGGGACTTTTTGAGGGAGAGAGTTTTCCATCCCCGCGTAGTCCATCGCCTACGTGCTATGGACCTTTATAGGATTTTTTAGATTGGGCGGCTGCAGCTCGACTGGTCTATGATCACGTCGTTGATAGAGCTGTGGCGACCGAAGTCACACACTTTTTACCTGCCTATTGGAGAGGCCACCATTATACTTCAAGATGCTCAGGTTTTATATGGGCTGCATGCTGATGGACTGGCCATTGCATTACCTCAATATATGATATCTATGACGCGTGCACAGTATTTGGACTTGCTGCAGTAGTTTACTAGTTTCAGGCTACAGGGTGAGGATGCAGCTAGAGGGGCCAGTCGCATTGCTGTGACAGCTATCAAACAGCATTTAGAGATATTGCACCCTGACATCACCGGCGAGACATATGATCTCCATATTCACCGGTACACGAGGTTGGCCTGCTCCTTCTTTTGGGGGGTGTCTTGTTCCCGAATACTTCGGAAAATCTAGGGAGTATGAGATTTCTACATCATCTTCAGCAGCTAGATGAGTTACCCTAGAATAGCTGGGGTGTTGCTGTTCTCGCTTACCTGTACAGGAGTATATGCCGGGCTAGCATGGGCACCCAGAGCGACATATGTGTTTTCTGCCGATTCTACAAATGACAACATATTCAAATACTTTGTTTATTACTTCTAATTCTATATAGTCAAAATAATTGTTATATTTTACATCAACCTTGTATGTTAGGTTTGGGCTTGGGAGCGATTCCAGTCGTTGCAGCCACCTCTACCACCATTACCTCCTAGTGTAGCACCTCCGTGTTGATACCCAATTTTTTTCTATTTAATTTTTATATACCTAAAATACTTTCAAAATAATACCTAAGGGGTTTGGCATTTTTAATGGTTTTTTAAACCAATTTATGGCCTATTTTTGCACCATAAAATTCAATAATTATTCCCAAAACTAGCTATTTTGGAGAATAATTTATTTTATTCTCATATTTATATCAAAATATAGTTATCATGATTTTTTGCATATTTTTACAAATTCGTTTGGTATTTTAAAACTAAATTGCATGTAATTGCAATACTAGCCTCTTTAAGATTTAATAGCATTTTTATAAATACAAATTGATCCCAATATTTTTAAATTAATATTTACATATTATTTATTGACTCGGTGCCTTTAATTTGTTTTTTAAATTATTTTTATTATTTTTATAAATATAAAACGGGAAAACTGGCTATTTAAATTGTAGCCTCAATTCATTACAATTTTAACCACATTCCCATTTCAATTTCAGCCAATTTCAAACCCAAATTGGACCAGCCCAATTCCAACCCCTGACCCAATTGCCTAAACCCGCCGGAATCTTTTTAAATCCAGGTCGTTGATCCTTTTGATCAACGACCCCAAATCATTCTTTCCTTTTTAATTATACACGACCTAACCCTATCCCTCATTCCCTCTTCGACCGCCGCCCTCAAACTCTCTCTCTCTCTCTCTCAAACGCTCTCAAACACTCGAAAAGACCTAATCATTTCCTTCGTCTTCTCCGACCAATCTCACCGGAGCCCATGGCTTCTCAGGCCATGGACGGCCTGTGCTCACTCTCCTTCACTCCTAAGTCATGTTTGTTGAAGATTTTGAGGTTCGACCTCGATGGTGTTCGAGCAGATCCTCCATAGATCTGAGGTTCTATGGCCTCTCCGGCCCCGTTCCGACATATTCGAGCCTTAAGAGCCTAGCTATGGCTCAGATCGACTCCAGACCAGACCTCTTCCAAGCCTTCTCGCTACTAGGGTTTCTGAGAAGTCCTAAATCCATTCGAGGTTTTCCTGTTTGTTTTCCCTTAGATCTATGCTATATCTTTGCTATATTCGATGTTTCAGGGGTTTTCCCAATTTTTCTTTTGAAATTATTCGATTTTCAAAACTAGGGTTTCTGGAAAAACTTTCTGATTCTTCTTCTCTTTTCTTTATGTATGTTTCATCTGTGTTTATCTCGTGTGTTTCTTCTCTACTACGCATGAACTTGATTTTTCTGTTCCTTTTTTTTATATACTTTATATTTTCCTCTGCCTTTAGACTAAACTCGCATGACCGTCTCTGCCTTATTTTCTTACACGATTTCTATTGTATGTGTTTCCTACTGTTCTCTATGTTTATTTTCACGCAAGTCTCTGAAATAGACCTCTGAGTACATTTCAATGGCTCACCTCCTCTTCTCCATTAGAAACCCTAGGATTTAGGGTTTTTGACAAGTTTGAGTTGGTGTTCATACTAGGGTTCTATGTCAGAACCCTAGGGTTCTCTCTTGAACTCATTCAGAGTCTATGAATTGGACTCGACCTTTTGTTATAATCCTGGATTTTTTTATATACAATGTTCTCTTATTTGTGCATGTCTGTATGCTTTTTATATAACAAATTCTCCTCTTTCAAAAGGCCTTTGGCCAGACTGTGATTGATTCCGAGTCCCTTTTCAAAAGGGTTTGATTGATTGTTGATGATTTTCTTTAAATTAAGTTTCTCTTCACCTTTCCTGGCTGGATTCATTCGAGCTAAGACTCAAGCCCTAATTTTACTGACTGCTAATTGATTGTCTTTCCTTATTTGGACCAAACCGTGTACGATCGAACTATTTCCCTTAAATAATGTCCTGTGTATTTGCCCCTATTACGCTACTCTGGAAAAGGTTTTCAAATTATTCCCCTTCCTTATTTATCATGCTCGCTTGAAATCAATCCCTTGGCTGAAGGGAAATCTTTGTGACTGATTTTCAAATTATTTCTTACCTTTTTCTTACCTGCTTTCTGCACTATAAAAGGGGCTACCCCTTTACACTTTCAAAAAAACACAGCTTCTCTGCACTAAACAGGTTTACACTCACAATTCATTACTTTCACACATGCTTACACAATTGTTTTCTGCATTCGAAAATACAACTCTTCTGCACTAAACTCTCTCACAAGCAAATTGCTTCTCTTACTGATAGCATCAAGCACTCAGTTCTCTACTCTCCTTTTACCTTCTGAGAAATTCTTGAGTTCTCTTGAACTCTCAAGTGTTCTACTGCAAACTTGAAGTCTGCTCCTGCTGATTTCTATTGTTTGTTTGCTCTGCTATTCTGCTGTTTTCATTATTTTTGAAACTGGTATGTTCTAGTTAAATAATGCCCTCTTCACTATGTGTTTACCTCTTGGTCTGCTATGCTTTCCTTCACCATGTGTTTATTTCCTAGTCTTTTATGCTTTCTTTCCTCATGTTTCTACCAAGTAGTATGCTTATGTGAACTCCCATTCCCTTTACCCTTTTTTTTTGTATGAGAGTATAGTTCCAGTCATGGTAGTATCATATTATTGCTACCCATGACTTTGAACTAAGTTCTTTTGAACACTTACTCAAACCAATTCCCACTCCCCTTTCCCCTTTATATGCTGAGCCTTGACTCAAGTCTGGTGGTGTCTTGATCACCATCCAAACTCAGGTCTGACCTCTAAGGTCTGCTATTAATTTGTTTGGACCAAGCAACTGGTCAGGGGTGTGCCAGTCTACACCCATGGCTGGGCATGACTACCATTTGCTATGGTTCCCTAATCCCTCTCTCACTTTGCACTTATTCCTANTTATGCTAATTATTGATTTAAATAGTCGAGTTTGGAGGGGGGAAGGGCCTAACACTCTGTTTTGCAGAAATAAGGTACGAAATCCCCAGATTTGGCATGGTGACCAACATCCATCCAAGGCTACTGAATTGGTGGAATGACCTCCACTCAAGTGATCAAGCATTCGTCTGCAAGTACCTAGGGAATCTGCCTTCTCTCCTAGAGATTCAGCCCAACAACATAATCATAGAGGCTGCAACGTTGTTCTGGGATAGTGACAAATCTGTGTTCCGCTTTGGTGATCTAGAAATGACTCCTTTACTTGAAGATATAGGGGGTCTAGCCGGGATTCCTTAGGAGACTCCGGGTTTTCTCATGCCATAAAATCGCAAAGGAAGGGTTTTTCTTAAGATGATGGGATTGAAGAAAAACCCAGACTTAACCTGTTTGAAGGACTCCTACATCCTGTTTGACTATCTATATGAAAGGTACAGCCATAGCAAGTCATACCGCACCTATTCAGACAAATTTACTGTCACCTCCTTGGGGCATGTCTATCGGAGGGTTCTTGTCTTCATGTTTTGCTTTTTGGGGATGATCGTGTTCCCTATGAAGAAGGCTAGGATCCACACCAGACTAGCCATGGTAACCAAAACTCTGATGGAAGGGATTGGTGGGCAGACTTTCAGCATAGTGACCATGATCGTCTCGGAGATATACCGTGCCTCGATCAAGTGTCAACAACAAGGCAGTCATTTTGAGGGTTGTAATTTGTTACTTCAACTATGGCTCATGGAACACCTCCGGAAAGGGGAATACCGACAAGAGATCTTACGCAGGGATTGGGATGACCATATCGCCTTCCACCAGCCAAGGCGTATGAATTACATGCCCAGAATGTTCGCACAGCCAGAGGACGCCAAGGGATGTGTGGAATTATTTGAAAATTTGAAAGAAGACCAGGTGTAGTGGATGTTTGAGTGGTTCCCCACGGATGAGTTCATCGTTCGATCCTGAGATGCCCCATTCCTCATACTGATTGGTTTAAGGGGAACTTACCCTTACGTCCCCCTCCGAGCCATGAGGCAAGCTGGAAGAAAACAAATCATACCGAGGGTCGATAAGACAAGTCACCTTAGGGCTGATTTCCAGGATGACGATAGCCCTCACCGGTGCCAAGCTCAGCATTTGTGGCATTGCAAAATTGTTTTGGAAAAAGAATCCATTGAGACAGACAAGTATCATGCCGGTTGCGTGCCGCACTACTCGGGTTGGTTAGAAGACAATGGTATGGGTCAGCCAAGATCCGCTCGGGGTCACAGAATTATTGACGAGCATGTTGAAACACAGGCTAAGTATAATCAACTGTGCAAGAGAATTTGAGAGTATGAAAGTGAGCATCAGGAAATACAAGAAGCCCATCAGAAACTGATCGAGGAGTGGAAAGAAATGGATGTCAGCGCCAACAACCGGCTAGGGTATTTGGAGCGAGGTTTAGTAGAGCTGGAAGGGAAGTTCATCAAAAGAATTGAAGATTGTCACAACGCTCAAGGAAATGCAGGCGGACATCTGGCCTGAGCTTATTTCTGCTAGGACTACGCGAGTTAGTGGAGCTGTTCGAGGGAGACAAGACTGCCAAATCTGGGGAAGGTTCTTCTGGGACCAAGTAGTTAGGAATCCTTTATTTTGCTTTAATGATGTAATAAGGCCAAAGGCCACTAGTGACATTTACTTTCTGTTATTTAGAGTC
>MU691467.1:0-10763 GCA_026770625.1 Nicotiana glauca
CTCTTTTTACGCTTATATATATATATTCCCTTTCGCCGGAGTATGTAAAGCGCCGTAAAAAAGAGGTGTGACAACCACTACTTGCAGATTTGCATATTCTACGGTTATGGGAATTTACCTGTGTGTTTCTATGATTCTCCTGAAGTGAGTTAAGTGAAAAGTTCGTATATGGTGAAGTGTTAAAATATTAATGATTTTGGAGTTATGATGAAAATCGTGTTCTATCGTACATTGGCACGTTGGGTGCGGTGAGAGGTATGGAAATTTGAAGTGAGGGTCAAGGTTACAGTTTGGTGTTGACAAGGATGTCACGGGCTCGGATGAGCAAGGAAATAGTTGAATGATTAAAGTAAATTGGTATTGTCTTCAGCGTCACCTGAGATCGATGTATTGTGAAAGTGGCTTTGCATCCTGGTTAAGGATTCTTGACCGTTTTTCAGCGTTAATGCGGCCGATGGTTTAGATGTGCGGACCCGTTATTTATTTTGAAAGATTATGGGAGCGTGTCCCACGGGAAGATTTTATAAGTGTGACATGTAGTCCCTTGATTGACTAAAGATTGAAACCAAGTATGAGGATTGTGGTAATATCATTAATTTGAGAATTTATGCCTGAAGGGAACTTTGTTTATTGGGTTATGAACTGGGGAGGTTGCTCCGGTTATAATGGTTGTTCTTAGGTGTTATGAGGAAAAAGGGAATTACTATGGACCTTTGAAAGGTTATTAGCCAAGTTGGTGCAACCAGAAATCGTCTTGAGATTAACGGATTGATTTATATGTGAACAGGGCTTTATACCAGGCCAGTTGTGTTCATTTCAGCGAGCGTTCCCTATGGAGGAACAGTCGGGGTGTTATTTTGTCATCAGCTATTCCAGGTAATGATGTATTGCGCCGTATGAGTTGTGAGACGGCTTGGTAAATTCTTATGTGTTGAGGTTACGCGTGGCGATGATGATATGTGAGCAGAATGGCTCTTGAGATTCAGATCTGGTATCGCACCTCAGTTGTGCTTGAGTTTTGTAGCCTATAGCTCTAGGTTTTTTCTCAGGGATGGTATTACGCACTTAGCGTGCTTGCGATAAAAATTTGATATTTTTATTGTAATGAGCATATTTAGCTCGAAGTGCAATCTTTTTATGTGATATCTATGTGTGGATCGGGTGGCATGCCGCCATGGGTATGTTATTTGGATCGGGTTGCGCGCCGCAACAGTGTGATGTCGAGTCTCGTTTTCTATATGCTATTTTTGTGTGTTTCGCTTCCTATCTTCTAAGGAAAGTCCGTATTAGTGCGGGGGTTAGGTAATTCCTTCCAGAGTTCGATTTCCTATTTGTGTTGTGTTCGGATTGGTGGCCTATTGGCACATTGTGGCGACATATGAGACTTTTGATCGCATTCAGAGTGGCTTATTGCCTGAGAAGTTCGTACTGGGTGAGACGCGATTATGGGATTTAGGATCAGTGCAATCTGATTATATGAAGTATATTAAGGAGCAAAGATCATTATTGGTTCAGAATGTGGTAATGTTTCTTGTCAGAAGTATAGACTCAATGATTGTTTGGCTCGGCAGTTGATTATGAATTTCGGCACATCTCATCCGTCGTGGCGGTATTGTAAGAGTTAGAGTAAGACTTGCGTGAATCATGAGGTGCAATGGGAGCATCTGATTCGTTGAATTTTAGCTAAGTTGATTAGAAAATATTATCGTGGTTCTGTGGATTAAGTGTTGCAAAGTAAGAATCCAGCAAAGTTATGCAGTCAGGTTTGAGTACAACGTGTAGTGATTGATATGGTAATCATATGTTGGAAACAGGCCTGGCATAGAATTCCGGCTGTTGGAATTGGGCTTTAAGTTTTATTTGCTTGAATAGAAGAGAATATCTTCAGAATTGATCGAGCTAATGTGCTCAACTGAATTGTGGTAGCACGGGAAGGTGCATGAAAAGTTAAACAACGATTTCAGACCGCTCCAGTGCAATTCTAAGCTCGTTAGAGGACGAACGTATGTTTAAGTGGGAGGGAATGTAACGACCCGATCGGTCGTTTTGAGCTCTAGCACGTCGTTCAGCGGTCCGAGGCCATGAGCAGCTTCATTTCAGGTATATTGACTTGTGCGTATGATCGGAATTGAAATTCAGGAAGATCAGAGTTAAATTTAAATGAAAATTCTCATTTCAGAAGCCTTAAGTTGGAGAAAATGGCTAAATTGGAATTTTGAGTAAACGACCTCGGAATCGAGATCCGAAGGTTCCAGCAAGTTCGTATGATAATTTCGGACTTGGGCGTATGCCCGGATCGGGTTTTGGATAACCCGAGAGTGTTTTGGAGCCTATTGTGGAAGTTAGCATTTTAGAAGAAATTTCATAAGTTTGGTTTGAAGTGCATTTCAGTGTTATCGATGTCCATTTGGAATTCCGAGACTGGGAGTAGCTCCGTATGGTGATTCTGGAGTTGGGAGCGCGATCGGAAGTGAATTCAGAGGTCCGTTGGTCATTTTGAAGCCATTTGGCTAAAGATAGAAATTTGAAGGTTTTTGAGAAGTTTGACCGGAAGTGGACTTTTTGATATCGGGGTCGAAATCCGATTCCGAAGGCTGGAGTAGGTCTGTAATCTCAAAGATGACTTGTATGCAAAATTTGAGGTCAATCGGATATGATTTGATAGGCTTAAACATCGGAAGTAGAAGTTGGAAAGTTCAAAGTTCATAAAGCTTGAATCGGGGTGTAATTCATGGTTTTAGCGTTGTTTGATATGATTTGAGGCCTCGAGCAAGTCCATAACGTGTTTTGGGATTGGTTGGGAGGTTTGGTTGAGGTCCCGGGGGCCTCGGGTGGATTCCGGGTGGTTAACGGATCGAGTCCGGAGTTTGAAGAGGGGGCTGAGGCTGCTGCTTCTGGTATTTCCGCTTCTGCGGATTTGGGACCGCAGAAGCGAAGAAGAAGCCGCAGAAGCGGCTGGAAGTGGAGCAGCCCAGGATCGTAGAAGCGGCCCAAGATCCGCAAAAGTGGAACCGCATATGCGGTGGGCCGTCCGCAGAAGTGGAAATTGGGCAGGAGCCCAGGACCGCAGAAGCGGTCCAAGATCCGCAAAAGCGGAACCGCATATCCGGTGGGCCGTCCACAGAAGCGGAAATTGGACTGGAGCCCAGGACCGCAGAAGCGGCATTTTTTACCTCAAAAGCGGAACCGCATAAGCGAAAATAGCTGGGGCAGAATGGTTGTTTTAAAATCGGATATTTGGCCATTTCACTCATATTTTTCATGGCTTGGGCGATTTTTGGGGAGCTTCAAGAGAGGGTTTTCATCATCAATGATAAGGTAAGTCATCCCCACCTATCTTGAGTTAAATACATCAAATGTGTATGGATTTAAGCATGAAATTTTGTAGAAATAGTTGGGGTTTTGGTAGGAAGACCTAGAAATTTTATTCTTGGAATTTAACCACGATATTGAGTATGGAATTTAGAGGAAATTATATATTTGAGTTCCTAAGGTCATGGGCAAAGTTTATCTTCAAAAAATTACAGATTCCGGGCATGTGGGCTCGAGGGCATTTTTGTCAACTTTTCGCTCGAGGTTAGGAATTGTTACAAATTGGGTTGTAAAGTTTAATTGAGCATATATTAATGGATTTGTATGACCATTGGCTAGTTTTGGAGCATTGTGCGTTGGTTCGAGCCTTCGAAAGAATGTAAAGTGCCGGTTATGAGTCTTCGGAGTGAGGTGAGTCTCCTTTCTAATCTTGTGAGGGGGAATTTACCCCATAGGTGAGTTAAATTGGTTATGTGCTCCTATTTGTGGGGGATACGTACGCACGAGGTGACGAGAGTCCGTGCGTAGTTGCTATTATGCTATTGTCCGTGTAGTTTAGGACCGAAAAGCATGTTATATTTGGATTTATTGTGAACCCATTGATGGCTTGAATTTCTTAAATCACATTAAATTAATAAATGGATTTTTAAAAAGACTTAAGCTTCGTTCTCTCAAATTATTAAAGAGAATTGGCCTTTCTTGGATAATTGCTCCATGTTGACTTCTTGACTGTCTATCTGTGTGTGTTTATTTTGGAACGGGCCGAACGCCTCGGCAGATTAAATAGATGCATCTATAGGCGCGATGTTGACCCTCGGCAAGTGCACAGTTTACATTCCTGTTGGATCGGGTCGTCGCCTCGGTGTGATTTGCGCATGTTATTTGTCGCTTGAGGATTTTTAAACATGAAATTTACCATTTGTGGCTTGATATAAACTGATGAAATAATAAAGAATAAACCTTGGAAACCCCTGATTATTTGTTGAAGATGTTTACCTGTTTTCTGGCTTCGCGAATTAAAACCACTATATAAATCCATGATTTCACTCACATTTCTAGAATATTGTTAGTTGACCTATAGTGAGTGTCGAAGTTGGCAATCTCGTCTCTACTTCTTCGAGATTAGGCGGGATACTCATTGAGTACACGTTGATTATGTACTCATACTACACTTCTGTGCATTTTTGTTGCACAGGTATATATATACCTCTAGCGGCCTACTGGGCGTGGCAGCGCAGATGATTCTGGGACTAGGTGAGCTGCATTGTTCGAGGCGACCCGCAGCTAGTGTAGTTCATTTCAGCATTTTTATATTTATTCCCTGTCCACTGTATTTCGGACAGATGTTGTATTTTATTTTCCTTATCAATAGATGCTCATGCACTTGTGACACCGGGTTCTGGGATGGTTTTTGAAAGATGTGTACTAGTAGTTATTACTTAATTTGAATTGAAGTAGAGATTGTTTTAATTATGAAAAAATGGAAGGAAAAATCCTAGAATTTTCAAAGGTATTAAAAGAGAATTTAATCTATAATATACACACACACACACACACACACACACACACACGGGATGTGCCCTTTAGCGAGTTTTCATGGCCCCTCGCAAAGTTAATAACACGTTAGTCACTTTAGGCGCATTATTTAATAATTTACCTTCCTAATCAATAAAATATTTTAATAATAAAAATAATAAATCTATATTATATTAAAAGGAGAGTTGTATGCATTGTGGTTAAACCAAGTGGGTTAACAAAATTCCTTACTCGGATTTCTGGTTCGCGGACTGTTAAACTGAGTCAATCCTTTCCTCGATTCGGGATTTCAAACTGAACAAAGAAGAACTGAAAACAATCCCCTAAAGGAACATGTTCATGACCTTGTTCCTCAGCAACAGAACATGGGAGAAACATCCAGCAGAAATCGATTTTTTGTGGATAATTACCAAAAGGAATAAATTAAATGCAATATGTTTTTGTTGCAGCACATTGATGTTATAATTTACTATTTGAGGAAAAGGCACAACTCAGGGATTGGAGCCCTAATGTTGGCAAAAGGCGACTAGGGAATGGAGGCCCTTCCATCTCCAATTATCAATCATGTTTCTGTTTTACACATCCGTCAAAAAAATATTAAATAGAAAAGGTTTTTCACTATTTTACTTTCTTTGTTGAAGCATAGTCCAAGCTTCAGATATCACCACTAGCCTCAAATCCGGATGAATTTTTATCCTAAGATTACCAAAAAAAGAGACCTAGTTTGATGAATTTTCTCCTAGGATCAAAATCTTAGTCTGATGAATTTTTGACTCTTAAATATTAAAGTCAAAGAATGTAGTACTAGTAATAAATTAGGGGGATTAATCATCATGAAGATTTAGGTTGCTTGCCTGACAGAGGTGTCCGGCGCCACCACGACCCTTAGTGGATTTTGGGTCGTGATAACATGGTATCCGAGCACTAGGTTCCCGTTTGTCTCACGAGTCATCAGCAAGTCTAGTAGAGTCTCGCGGATCGGTACAGAGACGTCTGTACTTATCCTCGGGAGGCTACATGGCTGTTAGGAGTACTTCCCTTCTTGATTTTCTTATCGTGCGGTTCAATTCCTTTGAGGCTTATGCCTTTGATTTCTTCCTACTCAATCTTACGCGAGCGCTTGTTATAAATCAAAAATTGAAGGATTCATTCGGCTATTATGGCTTGTAATAAGTATATAAATAGATTTGGTGATATTTAGTAAAGCTGGGGGGATTTTCTTATAGCTTTTGTTAAAACTAGGTAGAAATCCTGCCTATAGTATTTAATTATGCCGATTGAATTGTATGAGTACTATACTGTGTTTAGAAATCCTACCTATAGGACTTTCATGATCATCTTGATTCTGTATTTTACATTTGTATACTAGAGATCCTGCTTATAAGACTTTCGTTCAATTCTGTACATTAGAAAATCTAGTTCATAGGACCTATACATGTTTTCAACAAATGTGCATTAGCAATCATGCCTATGGGACCTTGTTGTTTGAGCTAACCATCCTTCCTGAAAATTTGTTTAATTTCTGCCCGTACACAGCTAATAGATATCATGCCTATAGGATTAAAAAATCAGTTTCAAACCTAGAAATCATGCCTATAAGACTAAAGTCAATTTCAAATTTAGAAATCATGCCTACAAGGTTTAAGTCAATTCAACAATTAGAAAGCATGCATATAGGAAATAAAAATCTATCTTTACGAGTTAAAATTAGTGCTACACCCAAAAAAGTTAAAATTAGTGCTACACCCAAAAACCATGTCTATAGGTCTGTAATTAATAAGCTTGCAGAAAACATGCATATAAGATCCTGTTGATCGATTCTGAATTCAATCGCTATTGTCAACAACTTAGGCAACGTATCTGTAGGACTTAAGAATGATTCTGGGTTTATGATAGTGACATATTACTCACTGAAGTGCCCAGATTCATGCTGAATATAATTAATAGGTTAACAAATAGGTCTTAATGCTGGCCTTAATAAAACTGCCTTTATACTCTGTTTTTCTCATGTAGATATTCTGCCTATAGGATTCCAAAGTTAATAAAGTTTGTTGATTCAATTGCGTGCTTTTGCTTCCTATGTGTGGAGGTCAATGTGAGCCCACATTGTTCTTTATATGAAAGCCCTATTTGTTTTGTTTGTCACTTAGATTTCACATTTTTGAGCAACCTAGGTTGAGTATAGAACCATCCAAGATAGAGGTCCTAACGCCTCCAGGATCATAGGTATAGAGCGGGTAGTTCACACGTAAGATACGGTTTAGAATAAACTAGTGCGCTTTAGGTAACAACTTAAAGATAGTAATCGGGTAGCAGGAGATGATAGTTTGTGCCCACTGAATAATATGAGTAACACCCCGACGCGAGGGAGTTATGAAGTATTATTTATGTTGCACGGAGTTATCATTAGGCTAAAAAACTTAGTACCTCGTATCCCTATTAAATAATCCCTCGCTTCTTATTAGGCTAATTCATAGTTCAAGTTCGGCCAGTACATGATAACTAGGGATTTTGATACCTTTTATACTCCTTCTTACTTATGTTTTGATTAGTAATTTCTACAAAATAGTCCCAAAAGGCTCACAAGTTGTGCTTGATTGCAAGTTTGATCAACAAAGTGACAAAATATCAAAGATCAGCTCAAAAGGAGTGAAACTTGCACAAGTACCAAGACAAGACAAAGCTCAGGCAAAACAAGGCCAGTGCGGGCGCACTACATTCTGTGCGGTTCGCACTGTGAGATTCAAAGAGATGACATTCAGGCACAAAAGGCAATGTGGCCGCACTACCATATTGTGCGGTCCGCACTGAGATCAACGTGGCAGCATTCCATTCTCTGCGGTCCGCAGTGAGAAGAATCAGCGAGCTGCCAATTTCAAGTAGCAAGCCAATGCGGTCCGCTGTCAAATTTATGCGGACTGCACTAGAAGCCTCCGCGGCCGCAGTCCATTCTCTGTCGTCCACGGTGCCTAAGTTCAGAGAGAATTTTGTCAAGTTTAAATCCCTAGTGCGGACCGCATTCCATTTTGTGCGGTCCGGACTAACCCCGCAGGGGTATTTTTGTCCAGAAGTATCAGTTTAGTATAAATAGCTTCTTTTTAATTTTTAGGTCAAGCAGATAGTATCAAGACATAGTTGCGCTCGTGGGTTCGAAGTTTGTAGCCATTTTGGGCAATTTTATCTAAATTTCATCATTGAATCTTTGTGTTCATCTTAGTAATTAATCAATATGAGTTTTTCTTCATCTATTTCCTGTTTTTCTTCTTTGATTATGAGTAGCTAGACCCATAAGCTAGGGTTGTGGCTCAACCCTAGTGTGGGTAATTGATGGGTCTTGTATTTTAGGGCTAAATTGACTATGGGTGTTTGTTATTTGGGCCAATTTCATGGTTAATTGCTGAATTAGTGGTTGCAAACACTAGTTTGTGTTAAGTTGACTTGAGCTCTTCTCGAGAAAGAGATCCTAAGTCTCTGTAATTGGTCCAACAAGGAATTGGGGCGTACTCAAGAGATTGATAGCCCCAATTAAAGGGTTAAACCTCGAGAGAGTAATACCCGACTTGAACCCTAGTTGCTTGTGCAAATTTGCATACCCAATTGGTCTTGAGAAAGTCAATTCGGGCAAAGACACTCGAACCACCGAGAGGTGTAGAGTGGTAAAGTCATGCAACGGTTATATCATACTCCCCAAATATGTCAAACATGCCTTAGACTCAAGTACCCGTCAATTGACCACCTAGGCAGAAGTTACTACCCTAGTGCCTTTTAAACCATTTGAACAACCCGTACCATTATAACTCTTAGCTTAATCTAGTTTCATTTACCATTTGTAGTTTTATAAAAGTAGAAGTAAAATGAAAACCCCAAAAATGATTAGAAGTGTAATTTGGAACACATACGCAATCATGAACTAGATAGATACTCGATTCTAAATTCTAGCTCTCTGTGGATATCGATCCCGACCCTAAATTGGGTAAAAGCTACTTCAGCTCTCTCTCACTACTTAATTAGTAGTATGGGGTAGGCCGCGATCAGGACCTACCATTGTGGACCTCGAGGGATGCCTAACACCTTCCCCTCAAGGTAATTTTGAGCCCTTAACCGATCTCTGGTGATGTAAACTAGTTATATGAGTTATTTTATCTAGGTGACCTAAAACAACTTAATCTATTAAGTAGCTACTCTTTCAATTCCAATTCCCTACCCTCTCAAAAAAGGAGTTGTCCTAGAAATGTGGAAATCCGATTTCGCGAGAAAAAGGGGGCGCGACAGTTGCTCACTTCTGCGGCCGCACAATAATTGTGCGGTTCACACTCCTTTGAACTCTATATGCATACTCTCTAAACTTCTACTCTTGTTTAGCTTTTGCAGTCGCACAATAATTGTGCGGCCCACATATTACCCTAGTCCTATGACAGACTTCAGTTCACATTCTACGGTCTTTGATGGAAATATGCGGTCCTCACTTTATGCTTTTGTGCCTGATTTTGTCCTTGAGATTAGATCACTCCTTCTTGAGTTGAATTTCATCTTTGTGGCTCATTTTCCAATACTCGTGAAATTAAGCATATTTCATCTAAAATGAGGTCCAGACTTGCCTCTTGGAAGATGAGATTTATTAATATAGCCGGTAGAACCACTTTGGCTCAATCGTGCCTCAACTCTATTCCTAACTACTACATGCAATATACTATTCTGCCTAAAAAGACCATAAAAATAATTGACAAAATTTAGAGGGACTTTATTTGGGGTACTAATGAGAATATAAGGAAACTAAAACTAGTAAAATGGACAAAAGTCTGTCAACCAAAGACTTTAGGGGGTTTAGGCATCCATCGTGCAAATAAAAAAATATGACTAACCTAGCTAATCTAGTTTGGAGGCTTCTTACTTAGCCAACCTCTCCTTAGGCAAGGCTAATTATTACCAAATATGGAGCGAGTTGCTGTAAAATAAACCATTCATTCATCTGGAAGGCCATCATGAAAGGATGGAAATTATGCAATAAAGGTATTACATGGTCTCATCACCTAAACTCAAACCTTAACATTTGGGATACAAGATGGATTCCAAACTCCACAAACCTAAGAAGTTTAATTGAAGGTCCCATTAGGCCAAAAACTCATAATCTGAAATTCAAAGATAATTATACCAATAGCAAATGGGATCTTACAAAGCTCTCAATAGATATTCCTACTGAAATTTAGCAAAACATCCTTAAAGTTAAAATTCGTACAAAGGGTACCTTAAATGATATTGTTATATGGTCTCTTTCTTCCAAAGAAACTTTTACTAGCAAAAGTTTTTATAACCTCATTGAACCAATGGATGAAAACCAGTTGGATTATGATTGGATTTGGTCTTCATCATGCCCAAATAAGATAAAATTCTTCTTATGGCAATGTCTCCAAAATAGGTTACCTTGTAGGAAGTACCTAGTTGTGACGACCCGATCCGTCGTCTTATGCGTTACGGCTTAATTTCCCCCTTATGGTGTTGCTTCATGTTTTTATATCAGTGTTAGAGTTGATCGGGTGTAATTGAATTGGTTTTGGTTGAAAATAAGGCACATACCCTCTTAGAAGGAAGCTTGTTTTTAAAAAAGTCAACCGGAAGTTGACTATGTGGTTAGAAGGCTCGGATGTGAATTCCGGTGGTTCGGTTAGCTTCGGGGGATGATTTATGACTTAGGAGAGTGATCGGAATTGAAATTGGAGGTCCGGGGTAGAAATAGGCTTGAATTGGCGAAGTTGGAATTTTGGCGAAATCCGGTTGATAGGTGAGATTTTGATCCGGGAGTCGGAATGGAATTCTAAAAGTTGAAGTAGCTTCGTTAGGTGATTTTGGATATGTCTGCAAATTTTCAGGTCATTCGAACATCGTTTGGACGGGTTTTTGATTGAATGTTGGTTTCG
>MU691467.1:13016-44834 GCA_026770625.1 Nicotiana glauca
GGATTCAAGAGGGAAAGGCATAGCGGACTAGTCTCGTGGCCGGTTCGAGGTGGGTAATACTTGTAAATGATGTCCTGAGGGTTTGTAAACCCCGGACTTGCACATCATAGTACTGTATTGAGGTGACTTGCACGCCGTATAACGGGTGTGGGGTAGAGCACCATTGGATATTGTGACTTGGTCCGTCCCGCTTAATAAAAACACTACCTAATTGCTTGAAATTGAATTGACACCCTAATAAAGATNGATATTTTTTTTATACTATCAGCATATTTGGTTTATATCACTATTAAGGATTTCTAAATAAATGGTTTATGAGCTCTAAGCTCGGCTTGAGAGCATATTTGGTCAGGCTTGCCTAGCCGTTGGGGTTGGGCGCCATCACGACCGGGTTTGGGGTCATGACACTAGTCCGCATTGGAATAAACATCGACCCTATATGTCCTATATGTGATATAAAAGAGGAAGAAACCATCACTCATATTTTTTTGACTTGCAAAATAAACAAAACGTTTTGGGACAATTTAGAATCCCACAAGGGGGCACTGGCTTACTCAGTTAAAACATTAAAATTTCTCTATAAGACACAACTTTCTTGAATGGAGTTATATACTCCCTTTTGTCCTATAGGAAATTTGGACTAACAGGAATGCTAATAATCAAAACAACTTGAGGAACGTTGTAAGCATAAAAAATATTATTCAAAAAGTTATAGAATTCAAGATGCTTACGGAAAATAGCCTGTTTCCCATTGAAATGATTCAATTACAAAATAAAGTGGCAAAGGCCCCCGAATGGATGGTACAAACTATAAATATTGATGCTAGTCACAACAACTGCCAAAGTTCTCTAGGGGGAGTATTCCATAATACAATGGTCAATGGGTTTTTAGATTCACAAAATACACTCAAGCTAGGGGATCTCTGGAGGAATACCTAAAGGCAATAAAGGAGGTCTCAAAACTGCCACGAGTGGGATTTATTCCCACTGGAAATAGAGACAGATTGTGAGGAGGTAATTCGAATTATACAATGTGGTGATAGACTTTTTGATAGTGTTGCTAATATTTGTAGGTCGTTAATGCACCAAGGGAAGGTGACCCTCCTTCAGTACACGTTTAAAGAATTCAACAATGTCACTCACACAATGGCAAAGATGGGAAGGACTCCAGGAAGGAAGAAAAAAGTTTTTGTATCCCCTTCAAATATTATTTTTAATTTTGTTAAGTATGATGTAGACAGTGAATGTTATTTTGTTAAGTACCTATCTATGGATGCTTGCAATAAATTATCAAGCTTAGGAAATCAATGTTTCCTAAGTGTCACACTATTAGACTATGATGTGACAAACGTTTCTTAAGTTTAATATATATGTTTCCTGTTTGCTAAAAAAAAACATATTTCATCGGTTATCAGGAATATAATTAAACACTTTTGGATGAAAACGAAAGCTAAAAGGCGTTAATAAGTAGTCAAAGCCCAACTTATAAACTCCCCCAAACTTAAGTTTTTACTTGTCCTCAAGCAATTAAAGTAATTCCCACCTCCACAAGTTAAGAGCTAGTCCAGCTAATCTAAGGTGCATCAGTCACACATCAATTGGGACCAACAATTATCTACAACACTTATGAATTATCAACAAGGCTATGATTTGAAGTTTTAAGCACAAATATTTCTAATGACAATTACCCACTACACTTATGAATTATCAACAAGGCTATGATTTGAAGTTTCAGGGACAAATAGTTCTAATGTGACACTTGAGCATCAAGAGTTGACTTTATTCATCAAGGAAGCTTGATCTTTCATATAGGTCATTGTATATCCCAAACACCTCCCCATCTACTCTCTGTTAGCATATCTCACTTAAGAATGTAGCACTTAATTCAAAGATTTGTGAAAATTTTGCTCATCTCTCTCAAAAGAATGTCACAAGTATGGCTATAAGTAACATATGCTTTCCCCTCACGTAAATCATCACTAATGTAAGTTCACTCGACTTGAAATCACGTAAGGATTTTTTGGAATGTAAAGAAGGCTTTTGGACTAAGGTAGGAAATGCTGGAATAGAACAGGTTTATCTTTCCTTAAGCACTCCATTTTCTCTTTTTGGCTCATGTTTTACCGACTCTTTGAGCCATTTTCTTTTTCCTTAGGGCAACTAAAAGACTTAACATCGCTCTTTCTTGGTCGTGATATTTATTTTCTCCTTCTTTGTTTTCTCCATGCTTTTCATCATTGCTTTTCTTTGAATCCCTTCAAATCTTCAACTTATTCACTTTCTTTTTGCATTTTTCTTTTGTTCTTTCTTTCTTTTTATTAACCTTTCCTTTTATTCATTTCTTTTCTATTTTTGTGCCTTGATACCACATTCAACCTCCTCATCTCTCCCCCCAAACTTACGTTTTGGCCAATTTCTTCTCAAGAGTGTTAAGGAAAGCTCGGGTGCCAAGAAAGGGTCACTACAAAATGGGTAAAAGCTTGTGATGGGGTTATCAAATGAGAAAGGTCTTAGGCTCAAATGGGTTGACTAGGGATAACAATACTGGCGGGGCATGGAAAATTTCAAGCGGGTCAAGGAGAGCCTAAAATCACTTTTCAAGCCAAGCAAAACTTAGAATTTTTCCTTGAAAGACATTCGGGGCAAGTTCTAGACCATTCGCATGGGTACTTGGACTTGCAATAAAAATATCTCACCTCTCACATTGTTGGATTGTTAAAGATGATAGAGCCGAGTGCCCACAACAGCCATATTTAAGATTGAAAATCACTAATGGCTCAACTAAACCACTTGATGATTGCTTAAGTCAACACAAGAGTCAGAAGGTCACTAACTAGAGCTATTTCTTTACAAGAACTTGTTTTTAATCATAAGCACGTAGTTAAGTGTGTTGGTACCAGGTGAAGCATACTTGACTCTTCTAGCCTTACTCAATTAGGTCCTCTTATTCATTATTACTACTATTCTTCCCTAAACATAAAAAACAGACTCAATCCCTTAAGAAGGTTGTCACGCCATCCATCGTTGGGAAGAGTCACTCGGTTCACACAAAAACCACCTTTGGAAAGAATAATGGCATTAAGAAAACCCAAGGCTTATTGATCACTTAAACATGAAAAGAAACTACATAAAAAGAAGCTATCAAAGTAAATAAGAAGTTATTATACTAAACATCGACTACTAAGAAAACAAAATAAAGAAGCTATAAAGTAAACTACTAAAAGCATAAATGAATATACAAACTGGGAGAAGGAAAGAGAATATATAAATCAATAGAGAGAGAAGAATATGTACATAATGAAAAGAAAAAAAATATTATCATTTATTACAGGCCAATGCCAAATGTCATCAAATCAAATAAACTCCACCCCCCTAACCGAATAAGAATAAGCATTGTCCCCAATGCTTGACAAAATAGAAACAAGGAAGGGAATGAGTAGAGAGGACTCCCTATGTAGTCTCCGTGTCCATAGCAACATCACCTCCATCAGGCTCCTCCAACTCGATCTCATCATCCTCTACTCGGGGAGTAGCTGGGTTGGTGAATATCTATAGCACGGCCTCAGTAGTGTGGGCAACGAGGTCCGGCTCCTTAGACTGGCCAACTGGTGCCACTAGTGCTACTGGAGCTATCTCCATCAACAAGTAAAATGGAAGATCCCCAACGACTGCTATCTTGGTCACCTCCCATCTCAACCTGTCAACCGATTTCTTTAAAGCCTAGGATTTCTTCATCTTCTTCACCTTCTTCCCAAGCTCCTCAATTATCGCTCCATGTGCCATCAAGGTATCCATGATGGTCTTCTGGTTCTCCAAAATCTTTTTCAAAATGTCCTCCGTTGTCTAAGGAATCTGGGGAGTTGGGGTAGATGTCTGGGCTACAACATCACTGGATAGGTCAGATATCTTTAAAGTAGTTGTCTGCATCCAGTTGTTGAGACTCGCTAGTGTCTGGGAGACTCGTATGGCATAGGCGCTATCTTCAAAATATAAGTGGATGAACTTGATGCTGATGGCCCAGAAGATGGAGGTAGAGGTATGACAGTTGTACTGCTAGAAGGCCTGGCTATAGTGGTAGGCATGTCAGATGAATCTGTAACTACCACCGAAGGCTTATCAAACTGGCCCACAATAGTAGTCGACTTACCTTTTCTTCGGGTTCCTCGGATCCTTCAAAGAGTACCATGTGAAGATCTTCTTTGCTTGAACCTTTGTATCAAAGCTATTTGACTCCACCCCCACATCCATAAGATATTCCATGATAATGTTGGGAAATGAGTATGAGCCATCACCATGCCTACCGACCAGAGACATGTTGACTGATATGATGACACCCACATTGATTGGGTACTCAGCCATGATGTAAGCCACTAGATCTGTCCTCGATATTGCTAGATTGTTTTCGTACTGGCTTGGATCTATTCGAATACACACAAAGGTCCACCACCCTTTTTCTTCAAAGTTGAGGGTGTTCCACTAAATAGGAAACCATGTTATGATCCATGGTGGTGGTGGTCCTGGGGCAGCCAAAATCTCAGCTAGCCATAGGCGAGCTGCATCACACAGTGCAAACTTCTCCAAATATTGCACCGACTTTACATCCTTGAGCCCCACATATGTATTCAGTGAGGTCTGGTCAAATCTAACTTTCAAGCTCCTCACTTTAGTCACCTTAGTCCTCTTCTCGATATGCGCCACATTACCGTAGAATTCCCGAACTAAGTGCTCATTGGAATCCACCACACTCTGAGTGAACCTTATCCACATTTTTCTCTTTTAGGATTGTCTTTCCACATTTAGGCTGAATCTATCCAAATCTTTCAAAAGAAACTGACACTCAAGTGTGAGCGATCTGTGAGGCCACCATTCTCGAAACCTATTGAAAGCAGTTAGTCTCACAAATCTATCTTCCCAAACCTCCCTCTTCTTCGACCTCTCAAGGCTGGCAACTCTAATATCACCCCCTCGATCGTCATCCAGAATATCATCATTATCATCAGCTGTAACTGGTGCGTTTGGGGCATGAGAAGATGAGGGATCTAAACCTTGACTATCATCTTCTGAACCCTCATAAGTGCTTGCTTAGGTGGAAGGTTCATCTCAGAGCTGAAACCTCCCTAGGATCTGCCTTGGCTGTGACTCTGCATCAGGCTGATCTACACTGAATTGCCCTCTGATGCTTCTATAAGGCCCCAAAAAATTTCGCTAACTAAACTACGATTTCATGGTGCCACGTAGGCTAATTATAATATTTTATGTGCTATTAACATGGTGGGAATCAATTGGATTTGTTAAACAAGTGTATGAGTCATATATTAAGTAAGGTGGGGTCCAAGGAGAGGGCTAAGTGTATGCCAAATGGGAAAAATTTCCTAATAGGCTAAGATTCCAAATGAGTTTGCACAAGTCCCCACTTTGAACAAGCACATCTAAATATGTATAAGTTTTTATATGGTAAATAACCTATCATATGAAAGTATTTGAGTTTAGTTTCCAAACCGTTAGTCATTTGGATATTCCTACGCAAAGCTATGATCAAATTACTAAAGGTTGGAAAAATACGATCCTGTGTCGAATCTGCGATCGCATTTCTGTCGCATTTTTTACTTTGCGGTCGCAGATCTATTGCAAATTGGGCCAGTGTTGCCCAGTTTTGGGCACCTATTTTGCGGTTTATTATGCGGCCCACATTCTTGTTTTGCGATCATTCTACGATCGCAGACCCGATGTTGGAGGCTTATTTATCCTATTTTTATAACCCGACCCCGTTTTAATATATAGTCTTTGGGAATTCATTTGAGGTCATTTTCTACTGATTTTAGAGAGAGATGAGAGCATATAGAGAGATAAAGGAGGGGCCTAACTTCATAATCATCCAAATCTTGCTCAAGTCTTCAAGAATTAAGGAAGATAGTCATAGATTATCCTCCATCCAGGTAAGTCCTACTTCCAAAACTTCATGCAATATGTTAAAGGTTCAAATATGTTGTGGGGCTTAGAAATAGGCCATGCATGTGGGACTAAGTTGTAGTATGTGATGTTAAAGAACTAATATGGGTAGTTCATGTTAAAATTGGGTTTGGGGAAAGAAGGAAACCTTGTAAAAGAGATTTAAAATCAAGATGCTCAGCTAGTATTTGATAAAATGCTCAAATGAGCTGAAACCATGAATACCTTCCTAATTTCTGTTCAATTTTGTTATGTCTCAAAGTAAATTGGAATTGCTAGAATTTCTAGAATGTCATAGTAATTTAAGGAAAGCTTAAACGAGGTATGTATAGCTAAAACCTCGTCTTTTAGAAATTGAGCTTCATTGATATTGTGTGAATACGGTAATATTAAAGTTGAATTGTTAAATTAATTATTGTTCCATATGAATTTGGGGTTGCTACCTTATATTTGTGAAAGATGTATTCCAATGTGATCAATGTGCTATTCTTGATAACTTGAAAAGGTGCAAGGAATATGAATCATGTATTGAAATGCTTAGACTTTAAATTGAGATTGGAGCTGTATATATTGTGCCATCTATGTGGAGTCTCATCTATGCTTACAATTTCTATTTGCTCTTGTGTGCACCTACTGTCCTAAATGTGAATGATGTAAAATGCGGCCTACTGCTAAGAATGATGTGATAAGTTGTGGCCCCAAGTGCCTATGAAATGATATATGTGAAACAAAATGGCTAATGATAAGGGAACAATGCTTTAGTAAGGCGGCCTAGCCAATCGGGCTGAGATCGAACTCCGCTCTAGATAGCGTTGGTATTGTGAATGAATTCCGGAAAAAGGTAAAATAAGATTGTGATTGAAGTATATGTCTCAAATGAGGTGACCTAGCCGATCTGGTCGAGATCGGACTCCGCTCAAGATAGCGGTGGTATTGTGAACAATGTTGAACAGTATGACATGCCCCAAACTAAAAGCTATGGGAAAATGATATGAAAATTGCATGATTCTTTTATTTGATAATGTTGTGATCATTTAAAGTGTTTGATTTGTACTTGTGATTTCCTTATTATTGTATGAAAGTTCTTTCTAACTAGATGGTGTTTAATTATACATACTAGTGCTATTCGATGACACCAACATTCTTTTTGCCGGGGGCGCTACGTCTTTAAATGGATGTGGGTGTTTCTATAGTAGGCAGTGTTGGTCGCAGCTAGTGCCGCATCATCCTTTCAACTGATTTGGTGAGTCCCACTTTGTTTTGGGGTCTTGTTTCATCTAATTATCATGTACTTTGTATTTGAGGTATAGCCGGAGCTTTGTTGCCAGCATTTTCATATTACATTACGCTTCAGTTATGTTTAGAGGCTTTGTAGACAAGTTGTGGGTAGTGTCGGGTATTGAAAATTAAAGTAGAAATATTGATGTTTGGCAAAGATTTATAAAAACTTGTAATATTTTGATAATTATGATTTAAGCTGCTAATGGAAATGAAATGGAAGTTGTTAATGAAATACTTACTAAGTTTGATTAATGGAGTCCATCTCCTATTTATTCATGAATTAGTTTGGGTAGAATGAGACCTAACATACTTGTTCAGTCGGGTTTACTCGGTTGAGCGCCGGTCGCGGTCCTCAGATTTTGAGGCGTGATAGTTTACCTAGACGGGACATATGAACCGGACTCAGCAGGCTCCAGGGCTCTCCGACTATTGTCTTATTTGCTATCACCCTTTGCATGGAGAGTGGTATGGTACCCCTGTCTCGGCCTCGGGATGGTTCACCCCTCCCCTTGGATGTAACATCTCGTCCCCGAGATCTAACCATTGTTTGCAATACATAGCAATAGGATTTAGTTAAGTTTCAAGTTCAGATTACCAGGCAATTGCAGAACAAGACAGTATGTAGGATGGGAGAAGTTTGGTCCGCACATTTTTTAGTGCGATCGCAGATGGGATTGTGCGGACCACACTTTTGAAGTGCGGTCGCAGTGGTGATTTTGTGGTCCGCATAATTTTTAGTGCAAACGCACAATAGAAATCTGGTTCGCTTGAGTGCAGCCGCACATTAGGACCTCAAAAATGACAACTCTTTCAAGATAGAGAATTACTAAATCAGCCGCCGCACACATTTTCTGCGACAGCGGTTCAATTTTTGTGGACCGCACAATCATTTCACACCAGATGCCTTCGACTAACAATCTGCGGACCGTTCAATTTCTTGTGTGGCCACACAATTCAAAATCAATCGGTAGTAATCTTAAGGTTTCTAACTTTAAGCATAAATTGGACATGGCAATACCAATTAAACATGATAAACAATGTACCCATCCCCCAATTAGCAAATAGGAAGTTACCCACACAAATTTAAGCACACATAATGATGAATTTGACATTAGGTCTAAAGGTAACTAAACTAATTATGAACAGAATTAATAAAATTGAAATTTTTAAAGATGAATTGAACATACCAGTGATGAAGTGATGCTAAGGAAGAATCAAAGATGATGAAATGATTGTTAGATGTTGGAATCAATTGAGTGCATTGTGTTACCCTTTGTTCTAATTATCAGAGAATGTAAAGTTTTAACTCTAGAATGAAGAGCACTATTTATACTTATCGCGATGGCCTAAGGTTCAAGAGACGAGTGCGGCTGCACAATTTCATATGTGGCCCGCACTCCTTTACCTGTTACACATTTCCCTTTCGATGATCTACGATCCACACATTTTTTAGTGCGACCGCAGATTTTGGTGCGGACCGCACATTTCCTTGTGCAGTCGCACATTGTCCATTTCTCTTATAGGAAAACTTCATAGAATGTGCAATTTTTGAGCTCCAGTTGTGCGGGCCACACAAGAATTGTGTGGCTGCAGATCCCTTTCTGTTGTGGCACTCAAATTTGTGCGGTCTGCACTTTTTTCCACACTTAGCCAATTTTTGTGAGAACAATTCCTGCAAAGTTCCTGTAGCACACTTCAAAACCAGTTAGCACAAAACAAGACCTATCTAAAGAAGAAGAAAAAAAGAAAAAGAAAAAGACACATGGGTTTTCTCCCAAGAAACGCCTGATTTAACGTTGCCGCATGATGCAGATTACTATCATCACTTGAAATGAAAAACCGCCACGACATGGCTTCAAGATGGTGCTTCACCCGGTGACCATTGACTCTAAACACCTCATCATTTTTATTTTTCAAGTCCAATGCACCAAAGGGTGTCACACCCACAATCTCAAACGGGCCACTGTATTTAGACTTTAACTTTCCCAGAAACATCCGTAACCAAGAATTGAAGAACAACACAAGATCACCTTCTTTAAACACCTTGTGCCGAATGTACTTGTCATGTAGTGTCATGCCCCAACCTTGGGAGGCGTGACCGGCGCTCAATCGAGTGACCCCAACTAAGAAAACCTTACCAAACACTACCTACTCAACTCAATACGAATAAGGGGACCATGCTTTCATTTATTCAACAAAGGAAGATAGCATATTCAACATTTTTAGTTCATTTTAGATCATAGCATTAAATCATAGATAATTTAGTTCCCAAGGCTCCCATTGAGTTACAATTCATAAGCAACATAAGTTTAGAATTACAACAAAGTTCGCACACCCATCTGACACCCACACATGACCCATATATATGTCTACGGAGCCTCTAAGGATACAAAAGGATAAGTGTGACTACGCCGGCAACAAGGCCCCTGCTATACCTCAAAATGTGAAAGTCCAAAAATACAAGAGATGTGCAATATTTCCCCTTGAAGGAGAAGGGGGGGCTCACCAAGATCTTGAGAAGAAAGATGCTCCGCTACACACAATCGACACTATCCGCTATGGAGCCACCTACATTCATTTAAAAATGTAGCGCCCCCGTTAAAAGGGACGTTAGTACCATGGAATAGTAATAGTATGTATAACTAAACACCATTTTACTAGAAAGAACTACCAAGCAATGACAAGTAAGTCACATGAGTAAATCGAGTATGCAAATCATAAAATCTTTCACATAATTTACATAATTTAGTTTGGGGCATTTATTTTATGCGTTTATCACTGTTCTCAATACCACCGCTATTTTAGGCGGAGTCCGATCACGACCCGGCCGGCTAGGTTTCCTCATTGGAGGCATATATCTCAATCACTATTTCATTTCCTTTATTCGGAATTCAATAGTAGCACATTACCACCATGTGTGCGGCATGGTGTCCGATCACGGCCCGATCGGCTAGGCCGCCTTACCTAGGCGTGGTTTCTTGCTCATTAATCATCTCACTTGATTCATCATCTTTCATGTTTCAAATCAATTCATGGGCGCTTTGGGCCACACTTATCACATCATTTTCCATTTTCAATATTCACCTTGCAAGTTGTGATCATAGGCACATACGAAAGTAATTCAAATTGCAAGCACATGTAAGTGTTCACATAGTTAGTATGAAAATTCTCAGGTTCAATCTTGGCTTATAGCCTAAGCACTTCAACACACAATTGTATTCCTCATACTTCTCTAACTATCAAGAATGGTAAATTACTCACATTGAGGCACATTCTTCAAGTATATATGTATGTAATTGCAAATCAATTAATGCGCAAAAATAATCAATACATTATCTAACTCAATTATTACCACACTTTTGTAAATGCCAACGGAGCTCAATTTCTAATAAAAGGGAGTTTTAGCTATACATACCTCAATATAGCTTCCTTACTATTTAAAATTTCCGTAATTCTTATCACTTCGATCTATGATGCAAGAATTACAAATTAAACCGAGAATTAGGGACGAAGTTGAGATTCTAGCTTGGTTAGACCATATCATCAAACACTAAAGGTGCACTATGATCTTAGGTCCTTATTGTTAGAAATTTTTATCATTTTATACCCCGATTGCTTTCTTTTTAGTTTACTATCTCCCAATACCCTAAGTTTTGATGTGCATGCAAGGAATCGATTCTTATACCCTTGAATTACCTCACTTATGACCCCTGTTTAGTTGAATTTGGAAATAAGAACTGAGGTGATGAAGCCTTACCTCTTGGGATGAAGATTTAGAAGCTGATAACTGTGAATTGTGCATGTTTTATACCCATTCTTACCTAAGCTTTGTGCATAAATTGCTCTTGATTAGTCCTGCATTGCTTATAAGTTGCATTTGATTGCAGGTTTGAGCGACTAGATGATGAATATCACAAATCGGCTCAAAAAGGAGTGAAGCCTGCCAAGCGCCAGAAGATGACTGAAACCTGGGAAAAAGAGACTTGTGCGGACCGCACTGATTTGTCATGCGGACGCACAGGAATGTTCAGAGAATAATCAAGTATCAGCCCAAGCTGCGCGTTCCGCACTGTTTTATTATGCGGACGCGCAGGAAAGTTCAGAGAGGCATATCTTGAGGAAGTTCCAAGCGGACCGCAATCCATTTCTACACGGTCCGCAACAAAGAGTGATCAGAGGCTAAAAATTCTAAGGCAAAATTCCACGCGGCCGCACACCAAATCAGTGCGGTCCGCATGGATACAAGATCAGAGAGCTAAAAATGGGACAGTTTGTACAGTGCGGCCGCAATCCATTTCTACGTGGTCCGCATTACTTGCCTTATGCGGCCGCGCACATTTCTACGCGGTCTGCATGACCTTGCCTATGCGGCTGCGTGACATTTCTACGCGGTCCGCATCCTCAAGTCCAGAAGCCAGAATATGAAGACCATTTACCCTATGCGGCCGCATGACATTTTTATGCGGTCCGCAACAGACCCTCAGGGGTATTTTTGTCCGGTTTTTCCTGTGTAGTATAAATAGAACATTTTACTTTTTTTGGTCAAGTTTTGTAATCTATCTGAGCAGCTGAGCACGAGACAACTTGTATTAGCCTATTTTTGGCAATTTTCTCATACATTTAGCGTGGATTCACGTGGATTAATATTGTAGTTAATGATTATGTCACTTTCTTTTAGTATTTCTTCCATTTCTACTACTTCCATGTCTAGCTAAACCCATTAGCTAGGGTTGTGGCTCAATCCTAGTGTGGGTAATTAATGGGTGTTCTTGCTTAATGTTTGGATGATTGTGGGTGTTTGGTATTTGGGTTAATTGTATGTTTTCACTTGGATTTGGTGGTTGCAAACACTAAGTCTAGCTTAGTGGGTCTTGACTCTACTTGAGAAAGAGAGTCTATGACCTCATAATTAACCCAACAAGGATTTGGGATGGACCCATGAGAATGGTAGTCCCAAGTAACGGGTTAAACCTCGAGAGAGTAATTACCCTACTTGAACCATTAGTTGCTTGGGCAAATTAGCCTACCCAATCGGTCTCGAGAGAGTCAATTGGGCAAAAATCATTCTCTCTACCGAGAGGTGTTAGAGTGAGTGCTAAGTGCAACAGTTATCCATATATACCATATTGTCATCCTTACATTAGAATTCTATACTCGTTAATTAGTCACCTAGGCGAGTGCTACAACCCTAGTGCTTCTCTCTTATTGTATATAAATAGCATCATTACTTAGCTTAATTTAGTTTACAATTGTAGTTGATAAATTTAGTGGATAAAACAAAAATGATAGACGCAAAATTAGGAGCCAAAACCCCTTCCTAGACTTCACAAATACTCAACTCCCATAACTAGCTCCCTGAGGAAATTGACCCCGAAAACCACTATCGGGTAAAAGTTATTAGCGCCCAATCTTCTGAGTCCGCACCGATCAGAAGCCCTCACTTGATTATCTTCAAGGATTTAGCAAGATTCTATGGAGTAATTTGATGGGGAGCACCTTTCCTCTCTTAGACCCCTCTCTCTCACTGTAGAAATGTCCAGAAAAATGCTCAAAATGAGCTATAATACCGAATATAACGATAGGGGGTCTGGTTAAAAAGTTAGAAAATTGGAGCCCCGAGTCGGATTTGCGATCGCAAAGTGGAAATACGGGCCGCAGATTGGACCGTAAAAAAGGCTCCTAACATCTGAACATTCTGTTTGGGTATGTGACGGAAATGCGGTCCGCATACCAGTTATGCAGTTGCATAATGCACCGCATTTTTAACCTCAAATTTGACTGACACATTGACTCACTTTGCGATAGAAATGTGGTCCGCATACAGTTATGCAATCGCATAATGGTCCGCATTTTGACCTCAATTTTAATCAAACCACTGACTCAATCTGCGGTAGAAATGCGGTCTGCATACTTGATTTATGACCGCATTCTGGACCGCAAAATAGCACTTTTCTGGAAAACTTTGATTCTTTGATTTTTGAATGCTTAGATCAGTACAAAGGGTCCGAATTTTATGAGTTTCTAACACCTGACCCTAACTAGGCACTACGAGATTTGGGTTTTCAGTAGAAAATTCATAGTGCCTTACATCCTCCCCCACTTAATATCATTCGTCCTCGAATGAGGATCAAGGTTCACTTATTAGGAATGCTTACGCAACTTCGGACGTTGATAACATAGAACATATCCAGAGTCCTAAATTTGGTTAACTCCCTAAATTTCCAAAAATTTCGCCAGAGTTTCCTTTGTACCTAGGCCTTATCCACCTGTCAGAGAGCCCCAAAACACATCCCAACAACATAAACACATTTTATAAACATAATACAACTTGTGCAACATCAACCAAGGTCGTATAGGAAATCACACTACCGAAAAGGGGATGGTTTACATAGATCAAGCCAAACGATAAGAGTTCATAGGACCTAAATGCATAAAAGCTATTACATGACTAATTAAACAAATGTGGATACTTCTTTTTCATTTCATCCTCGGCTTCCCAAGTAGCTTCCTCAAGTTGCTTATTCCGCCATAATACTTTCACGGATGCAATTTCCTTGTTACTCAATTTCCGAACTTGCCTATCAAGAATAGAAACTGGAACTTCTTCATATGACAGTTCTTCATTAACCTCAATAGTCTCGACTAGAACAATAGTGGACAGATCTCCCACTACCTTTCTCAACATAGACATATGAAGGACCGGGTGTACCAATGACACCTCGAGTGGTAGCTCGAGTTTGTATGCCACTTGACCAATTCTCTGAATGATTCTGTATGGTCTGACATACCTTGGACTTAATTTTCCCTTCTTTTCGAACCGCATGATGCTCTTCATAGGGGAAACTTTCAGAAATACCCAATCATCTTCTTTGAACTCTAAATCTCTACGACGAACATCCGAGTAAGACTTTTGGCGACTTTGAGCAGTTTTCAACCTCTCCTTAATAATCTTGACTTTCTCCATGGCCTTGTGCACGAGGTTCGACCCTATCAATTCTGCTTCTCCAACCTTGAACCATCCAATGGGAGATCTACATCTCATACCGTACAATGCCTCGAATGATGTCATCGGGATATTAGCATGGGAGCTGTTGTTGTAAGCAAATTCTATGAGTGGCAAATAGTCATCCCAACTACCCTTGAAATCAAGATTACAAGCTCGTAACATGTCTTCAAGCATTTGAATAGTCCGCTATGCCTGCCCATCGGTTTGTGAATGAAAAGTTGTGCTAAGATTAACCTGCATACCCAAACCTTGCTGAAACTTCTTCCAAAAGTTGGCTGTGAACTGAGCCCCTCGATCGGAAATGATTGAAACTGGAGTGCCATGTAACCTGACTATTTCTTTGATATATAACTAAGCATACTGCTCCGCTGTGTCCGTAGATTTAACTGGCAAGAAGTGTGCTGACTTCGTGAGTCGATCCACGATCACCCAAATTGAGTCGAACTTGCGCGGAGTGCGCGGCAGCCCTACCACAAAATCCATATTGATCATCTCCCATTTCCATATTGGAATTTCTATGCTTTGAGCCAATCCACTAGGCCTTTGATGTTCGGCTTTCACTTGCTGACAATTCAGACACTTTGCCACAAAATCTGCCACATCCTTCTTCATGTTGTTCAACCAATAAATTTCCTTGAGATCATGATACATTTTCGTGGAACCTAGGTGCACGGAATACCTGGAAGTGTGAGCTTCTTCCATAATCCTTTCTCGAAGACCGTCAATACTAGGAACACATAGGCGGTCTTGGGATCGTAGGGTACCATCATCCATGCCGAGGGAAAAAGCTGTGGTGTTGTTCTTGTGAATCCCCTTTTTCAATTGTGCTAACAATGGATCGTTGAATTGTTTTTCCTTTACCTCTGCTACAAGCAATGATTCGGCTTTATTCTGTATAACTACCCCTCCTTCGTTAGAGTCTGCAAGGCGAACTCCCAAACTGGCCAACTAGTAGACCTCCCTGGCTAACGGGCTTTGATATGTCCTCAAATGAGCCAATCTTCCCATAGATTTTCAACTAAGAGCATCTGCTATGACATTAGACCTTTCCCGGGTGATAGAGGATATCAATGTCATAGTCCTTGAGTAACTCTAGCCATCTTCTTTGCCTCAGATTCAATTCTTTCTGCTTGAAAATATATTGAAGGCTCTTATGATCCATAAATACATCCACATGAACCCCATACAAATAATGTTGCCAAATCTTCAGCACAAACACCATTGTTGCCAACTCTAAGTCATGGGTTGGATAGTTCTTCTCATGATTCTTGAGTTGCCTAGAAGCATAGGCTATAACCTTGCCATGTTGCATTAGCACACACCCGAGCATGATTCTCAAAGCATCGCAATACACCACAAATCCCTCTGTACCCTCTGGCAGGGCTAATACCGGTGTTGTTGTCAATATTGACTTCAATTCTTGGAACTCTTTTCACATGCATCAGACTATTGGAATTTAACTGCTTTCTGCGTCAATTTAGTCAATGGGGAGGCAAGAGTAGAAAACCCATCCACAAACCTCCTGTAGTACCCAGCCAAGCCTAAGAAACTGCGAATCTCCGTTGGAGTGGTAGGTCTAGGCCAATTCTTCACTGCTGCAATCTTTTGAGGATCAACCATAATTCCTTCCCTGGAGATGACATGGCCCAAGAATGTGACAGATTCAAACCAGAATTCACATTTCAAAAATTTTGCATACAATTGATGTTGCTGAAGAGTCTGCAAAACTGGCCTGAGATGGGTAGCATGATCCTCCCGACTTCAGGAATACACAAGAATATCGTCGATGAATACTATCACAAAGTAGTCTAGAAAGGGCTTGAAGACTCGATTCATAAGATCCATGAAAGCTGTCGGGGCATTTGTTAGCCCAAAAGACATCACCATGAATTCAAAGTTCCTATACCGAGTTCTGAAGGCTGTTTTTGGAATATCCCGCTCCCTTATCTTCAACTGATGATACCCGGACCGCAAGTCAATCTTCGAGAAACATGTAGCACCTTGCAATTGATCAAACGAGTCATCTATTCTTGGCAAAGGATATTTGTTTTTGATTGTGACTTTGTTGAGTTGATGGTAGTCAATACACATCCGCAGCGATCCATCTTTCTTTCTTACAAACAAGACCGGTGTGCCCCATGGCGACACACTCGGCCGGATGAAACCCTTTTTCTAGCAAATCCTTCAATTATTCCTTTAGCTCTTTCAATTCTACTGGTGCCATTCTGTAAGATGGAATTGATATAGGTTGTGTGCCTTGAATCACATCGATCCCAAAATCAATCTCCCTGTCTGGTGGAATCCCAGGGAGCTCATCTGGAAAGACATTCGTAAATTCATTCACAACAGGTACGGACACAAGGCTAAGTGCCTCGACATTGATGTCCGTAACCCGAACTAGATGATAGATACACCCCTTCTTGATCATCTTCGCTGCCTTAAGGTAGGAAATAAACCAACCTCTAGGCACTACATTATCTCCCAGCCACTCAATAACAGGCTCATTAGGAAATTCAATCCTCATAGTCCTAGTCCGACAATCAAGTTTGGCAAAACATGAATAAAGCCAATCCATCCCCATTATTACATCAAAGTCGACCATCCCTAACTCAATAAGATCGGTCGTGGTATCCCTACCCCGCACCGTAACAATACAACTTCTGTAAACTCGAGCTGCCAAAATTGACTCACCAACTGGGGTAGATACCGAGAATGGTTCATGAAGTTGTTCTGGTTCTATCCCAAATTCCATAGCAATAAATGGGGTAACATAGGACAAGGTGGAACCGGGGTCAATAAGTGCATACACATCATGAGATTTAGACAGTCAAAATACCTGTAACAACACCTAGAGAAGCCTCAGCAGTTTGGCGGCCACTCATAGCATAGAATCGTCTGGGTCCTCCTGAACTCTGCGCACCACGCCTAGCTTTACCATACCCTACAGGTGCTGGGGTATCTCGAGCTGGAGAGGGGGCTGAAGATGTAGTAGTTGTTGGACTGGAGGGCTGAGTTGTGCCCCTACTCGCTCCCTAGTGAGACACACAATAATGCCTCTGAATATGGACCCTCATCCCACATCCATAGCATATGGGTAACTCTATATAGCAAATCCCCGAGTGCATCTTCTCGCACCTGGGGCACGGGGACCTCTACTGCTGCTAGAACCTTTCTCCCGACCGACCCCGCTGGTGGGATCCCCTGTTGCCCTGACCAGGCCTGAAACGACTCCACTTCTGCTGGCTGGGCCCTGATGGCGGTGCACTGGCTAAAGACTGTGCAACAGACTGGGAAGGCCTTGATGATCCTCCCTTGAAATCGTATCTTCCCCCACCTAGTGACTCTCTCATGTTGCCCATAGACCGGGCATTGTTGTTACCCTCTCTCTCCATTTTGTTCTTCAACTTACGGTTCTCTATGGCCTAAGAAAATGCTACCATCTTCCCATTTTTCATGTCAAAATTCAATGTTGCTGTAGAAGCTTCATTAATAGTTAAATGATTGAGACCCTGAACAAACCAATGCACTCTGGCCTCCATGGTAGGCAACATATGAATGGCATATTTTGACAAGCGAGCAAACTCCATGTGGTACTCCCACACACTTCTGTTACCTTGCCTCAAATTTTCAAACTCCGCTACACGGGCTGCCCTTGTCTCGGCGGGCGGGAAATGATCTATGAAGGCGTCAACAAGCTCACTCCACCTCACCGAAGGACGCACCTCCTCACGGGAATCCTCCCACAGCTAAAACCACGAATAGGCCATGCCTTTCAAATGGTAGGAAGCCAACTCCACTCCCTCCGTCTCGGTTGCACGCATCATCCTGAGGGTCTTGTGCATCTCATCAATGAAATCCTGGGGGTCTTCTTCTAGATTGGCACCTGAAAATACCAGAGGGTCTAACTGAAGGAATCTGTTCACCCTGGAACTAGTAGAATCCGCTTGCTGGATAGATAAACTAGGCGCAACGTTTGACCTCTGGGCCTGAGAGGCCACTAACTGGGTCAGCATCTGGATAGCTCCCCTAAGATCCCCATCAGAAATACCAGAACCGGAAGCTGGGGCTAGAGGCGGGATAGAAGTATCAACGAGAGGGATAGTGGTACCCTCCGTAGGTGTAGGAACTGGGGTAGTCTGCTCTGGAATAGAAGGATCCGGCAGAGTAATAGCATGACGACTACCCTCACCCGCAACTTCAAGAAATGAATCATCAGCCACTCCTGGGGTGGCATTGGCTTCTTAGACAATTTTTGTTTTCTTCTTAGGTGCCATTTATTGAAAAATAGAACAATGCACTGATTAGGAAGGAAACAGTTTCACCGCACAATCCAGAATATCAAAGAAGGGTGTTATTCCTAAATGCCCAACTAGCCTCCAACAAATAGCTGTGGTCGACTGCACAACGATAAGAAGGACTCTACCATACACGGCTCCGAGATATCCTAGGACACTTTAAAACCTTAGGCTCTGATACCAAGTTTGTCACGCCCCAACCTTAAGAGGCGCGACCGGCGCTCAATCGAGTGACCCCAACTGAGCAAGCCTTACCAAACACTACCTACCCAACTCAATACGAATAAGGGGACCATGCTTTCATTTATTCAACAAAGGAAGATAGCATATTCAACATTTTTAGTTCATTTTAGATCATAGCATTAAATCGTAGATAAGTTAGTTTCCAAGGATCCCATTGAGTTACAATGCATAGCCAACATAAGTTTAGAATTACAACAGAGTTCGCACACCCATCCGACACCCATACATGACCCACATATATTTTTACGGAGCCTCTAAGGATACAAAAGGATAAGTGTAGCTACACCGGCAACAAGGCCCCGGCTATACCTCAAAATGTGAAAGTCCAAAAATACAAGAGATGTGCAATATTGCCCCTTGAAGCAGAAGGGGGGCTCACCAAGATCTTGAGAAGAAAGATGCTCCGCTATACACGATCAGCACTATCCGCTATGGAGCCACCTACATTCATTTAAAAATGTAATGCCCCCGGCAAAAGGGATGTTAGTACCATGAAATATTACTAGTATGTATAACTAAACACCATTTTACTAGAAAGAACAACCAAGCAATGACAAGTAAGTCACATGAGTAAATCAAGTATGAAAATCATATAATCTTTCACATAATTTACATAATTTAGTTTGGGGCATTTTTTTCATACGTTCATCACTGTTCTCAATACCACCGCTATCTTGAGCAGAGTCCGATCACGACCCCACCTGCTAGGTTGCCTCATTGGAGGCATATATCTCAATCACTATTTCATTTCCTTTATTCAAAATTCAATATCATCACATTACCACCATGTGTACGGCATGATGTCCGATCACGGCCCGATCGGCTAGGCCGCCTTATCTAGGTGTGGTTTTTTGCTCATTAATCATCTCACTTGATTCATCATCTCACTTGATTCATCATCTTTCATGTTTCAAATCAATTCATGGGCGCTTTGGGCCACACTTATCACATTATTTTCCATTTTCAATATTCACCTTGCAAGTTGTAATCATAGGCACATACGAAAGTAATTCAAATTGCAAGCACATGTAGGTGTTCACATAGTTAGTATGAAAATTCTCAGGTTCAATCTTGGCTTATAGCCTAAGCACTTCAACACATAATTGTATTCCTCATACTTCTCTAACTATCAAGAATGGTAAATTACTCATATTGAGGCACATTCTTCAAGTATATATGTATATAATTGCAAATCAATTAATGCGCAATAACAATCAATACATTAACTAACTCAAATCTTACCACACTTTTGAAAATGCCAACGGAGCTCAATTTCTAATAAAAGGGGGTTTTAGCCATGCATACCACAATATAGCTTTCCTTACTCTTTACAAATTTCCGAAATTCTTATCACTTCGATCTAATATGCAAGAATTACAAATTAAACTGAGAATTAGGGACGAAGTTGAGATTCTAGCTTGGTTCGAGCATATCATCAAAAACTAAAGGTGCACTATGATCTTAGGTCTTTCTTGTTAGAAATTTCTATCATTTTATACCCCCGATTACTTTCTTTTTAGTTTACTATCTCCCAATACCCTAAATTTTGATGTGCATGCAAGGAATCAATTCTTATACCCATGAATTACCTCACTAATGACCCCCTTTTAGCTGAATTTGGAAATAAGAACTGAGGTGATGAAGCCTTACCTCATGGGATGAATATTTAGAAGCCCTCACTTGATTATCTTCAAGGATTTAGCAAAATTATATGGAGTAATTTGATGGAGAGTATCTTCCCTCTCTTAGACCCCTCTCTCTCACTCTAGAAATGTCCAGAAAAATGCTCAAAATGAGCTATAATACCGAATATAACGATAGGGGGTCGGGTTAAAAAGTTAGAAAATTGGAGCCCGAGTCAGTTCTGCAATCGCCTTTGCGATCGCAAAGTGGAAATGTGGGCCACAGATTGGACTGCAAAAAGGCTCCCAACATCTGAACATTTTGTTTGGTATGTGACAGAAATGCGGTCCGCATACCAGTTATGCGATCGCATAATGCACCGCATTTTTTACCTCAAATTTGACTGACATATTGACTCAGTTTGCGATAGAAATGCAGTCTGCATATCAGTTATGCGATCGCATAATGGTCCGCATTTTGACTTCAATTTTAATCAAACCACTGACTCAATCTGCGACAGAAATGCGGTCCGCATACTTGATTTACGATTGCTTTCTGGATCGCAAATTAGCACTTTTTTGGAAAACTTTGATTCTTTGAGTTTTGAATGCTTAGATTAGTACACAGGGTCCGAACACTACGAGATTCGGGTTTTGAGTAGAAAATTCACGGGGCCTTGCATGTACATACTTTATCTTCTCCTTGTATAAGGACAAACTATCGGAACTCATCTAGCTCATTCAATTATGCCACCCTTAATTTGGCGGCGACATTCCACTCAAGATTCAACTTCTTCAAAGCCCACATAGCTTTATGCTCAAGTTCCACCGGAAGATGACAAGCTTTCCTGAACACCAACCAGTATGGATACATTCAAATTGGTGTTTTGTAAGCCGTTCTATAAGTCCATAGAGCATCATCAAGTTTCCTTGACCAATCTGTCAGGTTGGCATTCCTGTTGTCGCGCCCTCTTTTTCTAGCGAAATCGGGCTTCGACATGTTTGGGACAACTCCTTTCCTTTTGGGATTGGGTAAGGGATTTGAAGACTCACTACCTAATGGATTAAGGTGCGTTAGGTCACCTAGAATAGTTAACTCATATAACCGATTTACGTCACCAGAGATCGTTCCCCCCGTGTGGCGACATGGGGGCAAAACCCTAATATTCTTGCAAAATTTATAGCTGGGGGTAAGGGCTCGAAATTACCTTGAGGGGAAGGTGATTGGCACCCCTCGATGTCCACAACGATGGATCCTGGCCGAACTTGAATTAAGCAAATTAGTCTTATGGGAAAATAAATAATTTAGACAAATAGACATTACTTTAAAATGGGAATTAAAGGGGTCTTAGGTTTTTTAGCATGTAGGATAATTTCCATGCAATACTTGGTAACTTTTCCCAAGTAGGGGTGTTACACATAGCATTAGCGCACGGGTCATCATTTCCTTTACTACCCAATTACTATCTTGTAGTTGTTACCTAAGCGTTCTAGTAGCTTCTAATGCGAACCTTATGCGTGCACTACCCGTCCCTTACCTATGGTCCCGGAGGTATTTAGGACCTCTAATTCGGGTGGTTCCAGACTGACCCATATTACTTAAAAATGAGAAAAGTTAGGCGACAAACAAAATTCATATAGGACTTCATGTAAAGAACAAATAGGGGCTCACATTGACCTCCATAAGTAGACAACAAATGCACACAATTCAATCAGCAAATTTCGTTAATTAGGGATCCTATAGAAAGGATATCTAGATGAGCAGAAACAGAATACAGAACAACAATTTACTAAGGCTGGCATCTGGACCTATCAGTTTTGCATACTGATTTTATTAAGCCTTGAATCTGGGCATCTTCAGGCAGTAAATATCAGCATTTTAAACCCCAGAATCATTAATACCCTACAAAATTACCCAAGTGATTAATAGAATCCTATAGGCATGGTATCTACAATTATATACCTATAACATGGTTTCTAAGTAAATCATTGATTTTAACTTGTAAAGGCAGGTTTCAACTCTTTAGATCCTAGAGGCATGCTTTCTAATTGTTGTATATATTTAAAATCATATAGGCAGTATCTCTAAGTGTTGACTTGATTTGAATTTCTATTAGCAGGATTCCTAAGTTTACAAACTGATTTCACCCTATAGGCATGATATTTATTAGATTAAATCATATACATATGATTTCTAGGTTTGAAACCGATTCCTGTATTTCCTATAGGCATGGTATCTAACTGATTTTTAGTTCCTATAGGCATGATATCTATTAATCACATGTGGGAAAAATTCTTTAAGCATATTTCTAAGAAAATTATTATTCAAACAGATAGGATCCTATAGATATGGTTACTAATGCATGTAAAAAATGTGCATGGATCCTATGGACATGATTTCTAAGGCAAAGAATCTATGAACATGATTTCTAGCATGTGAGTGAAGTACAGAACAGAGCAATTAGAAATTCCTATAGACATGAGCCCGGAATGAATAAACTATATAATAGTAGCTATTACACTATAGGGAGTCTTAGCAGGCCCAATATAAACCTGAGAGTCATGCCTTCAACAAAACAGCCTTGAAACATTAGCAGGGATCCACAACACCTTAAGCCAGGCTTCCAGTGTGTCAAAGTTTCCAAAGAGCCTCAAGGACCCCGGGAAATGCTCACACGGGATCCACACATTCAACACAGAATTCATAAGAGATTGGAAAACCAACTCCAATGTGTCAAAGTTCAAAGGAGTCTTAGGGACCCTAGGCAGTTCTCACACTGGAGGTGGTAGGAACCGAGATATCTAAGAGTAGAAGTTTGAAACTTAGTATATATAAGGGGTAGGGGACAGTTTTAGAAAGCAGTTTGATTTTTTAGGAACAAACAGGTTCAAATTACAAGACCACAAACATAACAGAGTCCATATTTAGCAGATTGGTATTAGTTCAGACATGGACGATGTACCAGTAACTAAAGCAATCACAACAAGAGCAGAGATACTTGAATTACAGATAGAACTGGCCACACATGTTCTGAATAGGGAGCATACAGCTGAATCCATCAAGGTTTCAAATTACTAAAGATTACTTAGTTTATTAATTATCACTAGGTGGGACCATATAGGCATGTATTAAACATAAACATGCTGAAATTTGAAATAACTAACCAAACAAACACATAGCACAGGTTAGTAAGAACTAAAGCATACTAGTCTAGAAAGAAGTAAACAGAAATCGTGGGTCAATCATGCTAAGGTAAACTAACCACACAAGCACATAGAATAGAGTAGGTTAATAGGAATTAAGGCATACTAGTTAGGAAGAAAGCAAACAGGAAACATATGGCAAACAGAAGCATATCGAGGTTTGAAGTAAACTAATGATATAACCACATGGAACATAATAGGATAACAAGAACTAATGCATAATAGTTGAGAAAGAGATGGTCAGGAATCATGTATCAAATAGAAGCAATTGAGGTCTGTGATAAAACCGACTACATAAATATATAGAATAGAACAAGATAACGGGAACTAAGGAATACCAGTTAGGGAGAAATCAAATAGGAGGGTGAAGGCAAGTGGAATCCAAGATTCTAGCCTTGGCTTTCAGCCGGCTAGACGATGCAACAAATCAGAGTGATAGAAAAAACTCAAGTTGTGTGAGTGTAAGTGTAGGTTTGTAGGTGTAAGCTTGTGTGTCTCAGCGTGTGTTTGAAAATCAGAACAATGAAGGGTTTTATAGCATATAGTAGAGTAAAACCAAATTAGGTAGAAGAATCATTGATACACAAATAAGGCAAATATATCAGTTAATCAATCAATTAGGGTTAAACACAAATCACTTAATAGGACAAAATTATGGAATTATTACTTATATTAAGGAGAATCTTACACGAAATCAATTAGCGGACAAGATTGAGGTATAATAAGTTAAGTAATTAGTCCAGAAAACACTCAAAGGTTGGTCATAACAATCAAGGCTCAGAAACCAGGCTAGTGATATAATTAAGGAAAGTAGTACCAATTACGAATCATATATAAGAGGAAAGAATGGGTAAAAGAAGATATAATTCCAAACCCTAATTAGGCAAATAAATCAATTACTCAGTTTAATTGGCAGCCAAAGTAAATGGGCAAACATTATAGCAAGCAATGGAATAATTAGAAACCCTAGGACATAAAGACACATGGATGAAAATCAGTCGAAAAGTAAAGGAAGAAAACCAGAGTTAAACACTTAGACGTTTTAAAATATTTTTTTGCAGAAACTTCTTTAAAAATTGAAACCCTAGCTTTTGGGGGGGGGGGAACGAAAATCGGTTACAATAATAGGAAAAATAAAAAAATTTAAAGGAAAAGTAACAAACAAACTCAAACCGCTTCAGATCTAAAGAGATTTGAATGGATTTACTCAGAAATGGTTAGGTTATAAAAAATAAATATAGGTGAGAAAAATCTGGTTTAAACCACATATTTGAAGCCATAAACACGAAGATATTAGTACTCACAGGCATAGGAATGAACACAGACGGATTCATCGAGAACATGAGGGATTTGAACCAAATCTGGTTCGAATCTCTTTAAGATTCCATCAAGAAATACAAAAATCATAACACCGACAGAAATAGGAGACCAGTTAAGGCCTGGAATCGAAGAAGAAACCCATGGATCGAAGGGATTTTGGTGACGGCGGGCTAGGGTTAGGAGGAGGGTGAGAGAGAAGAGAGGAGGAAGGGTTTTAGTGACGACGGATCTGAAAAAATGAATAGGGTTTGGGGGTTGTTTGGTTAATTAAAATGGATGGTAAATCCTGGACCATTGATCTTTTGAGATCGACGGCCAAGATTGAACCTGAGGTAAAAATTAGGCTAAGGTCCGAAAATCAAATTAAAAGAGGCTATATGTTAAATACTCAATTAATTTGATAAAATAATTTATAAAAATAGCTAATAAATGCTAAAAAATTCTATTTATACATGAAAATGATTTAAAATAAATACTTAATATTATAAAATATAAAAGGTCATTTTTTGAGTAAATAATGTAATTATGCATATAAGGAATATTATTGCAAAGTTATTGCAATTATAGCCTAAAGATATAAATATATTTATGCATAAAATGATTAAAGCTTAATATAAATATAAATGATAAAAATCAAGTACTAAATTATAATAAAATTATTTTTGATGCAATTAGTAATTATTTAAATAATAAAATACTGGAATAAATTAATTAAAATCCTTTTAAAATTACAAAAAAATTATGAAAAAATACTGGTGGATGCTCATGCACTATTTTGGAAGTATATATATATTTTAAAATATATGAGGGAAAAATTAGGTATCAACAACTATTTTGGACAAAATACTCTTTATCTCCCGGTTGGAGACTTCCACTTGACCACTTGCTTGAGGGTGATGGGGGCGTGACTTTATGAGTGACACCATACTTGGAGAGTAAGGTATCGAAATATTTGTTACAAAAATGCAATCCCCCATCACTTATGATAGCCATAGACCTTGCAAAATCTTGTAAAGATGTTCTTCTTCAAAATCGTTTTGTTGTTGGGAAAAGTAATGGCCTCAACCCATTTGGACACATAATCAACCGCGACCAAGATGTAGGTGTTTTCACAAGAACTCACAAACGGACCAATGAAGTAAATATCCCATACATCTAAAATATTAAACTCCAATATGGTGGTGAGGGTCATTTTCATTTTTCTTTGAGATTCCACCGGCCCTTTGATATTCATCAAAACGCTTAACAAGATTACTAGCATCCTTGTAGAGAGTGGACTAATAGAAACCACAACTCAACATTTTGGCCGCCGTTCTAGCTCCACCATGGTGACACCATAAAGCGAAGATGACAAGCCCCAAGAATTTCAACTTGTTCCTTCTCCAGTACACATCTTCTAATCATTCCATTCGTACAAATCCAGAAAAGGTACGGTTCATCCCAATAGTAGTTTTGACAATCCCGTTTGAGCTTCTTCCTTTGGTTTGAAGAGAACTTAACCGGAATGATACAACTCACAAGATAATTTGCTAGATCCGGGAATCAAGGCACCTCTTTCATTGAAATAGCCAAAAGTTGCTCATCGGGGAAGGAGTCATTGATTTCAAATCCACCATGCGGCCGCCCCTCCTTCTCCAAACGAGACAAGTGGTCCGCCACTTGGTTTTCACTCCCTTTCCGATCTTGGATATAAATATCAAACTCTTGCAATACAAGCACCCATCTCATCAAACGGTCTCTGGAATCTTTCTTTCTCATGAGATAACGAAGTGCCGCCTGATCGGTATGAACAATCACTTTTGCACCGATCAAGTATGAGTGAAACTTCTCAATAGAAAACACAATGGTAAGAAGCTCTTTCTCCGTAACGGTATAGTTGACTTTTTAACTACTCATGGTCTTGCTTGCATAATAGTCCAGCTGAAAGATTTTGGTGATGCTTTTCCCCAAAACAACCCTACCTCTACATCACTTGCATCACACATGAGCTCAAAAGGAACGCTCCAATTTGGAGCGTTGATAATAGGAGTAGTAGTCAACTTGAGCTTTAGCAACTCAAAGGCTCTCATGCAATCATCATTGAAATGAAACTTGGTATATTTCTCCAAAAGCTTGCACAACGGGTTTACCATTTTAGAGAAATCCTTGATGAAATGCTGGCCAAATCCCATGTAGCCTAAGAAACTTCGAACGCCTTTGATTGAAGTTAGAGGTGGAAGTTTAGAAATCACCTCAATCTTTGCCTTGCCGACTTCAATGCCATTATTTGAGATCTTATGGCCAAGGACAATGCCTTCCTCAACCATGAAATGACACTTCTCCCAATTGAGCACCAAGTTTGTTTCTTCATATCTTGCCAAGACTTTGTCCAAGTTTACTAGACAATCATCAAAAGAATCCCTGACCACCAAAAAGTCATCCATGAAGACTTCAAGGAAATCCTCCACCATGTTCTTGAAGATAGCCATCATATACCTTTGAAAAGTTGTCGGTGTATTGCACAACCCAAATGGCATCCGCGAGAATAAGTACCTTAAGAACATTTGAAAGTAGTTTTCTCTCTATTTTCTAGAGCAATAAGAATTTGACTGTAGTCGAAATACCCATCAAGGAAATAGTAGAAAGCACGGCTGGACAATCTATCAAGCACTTGATCTAGGAAGGGAAGTGGGAAATGATCCTTCATTGTGGCTTTATTGAGCTTGCGATAGTCCATACATACTTTCCACTCGGTCACCGTTCTTGTAGGAATCAACTCATTGTTGTCATTGGTGACCACCGTCATTCCCCCTTTCTTTGGGACACATTGAACCGAAGAAGTTCATGAACTATCAAAAATGGGGTACACAACCCCAGCATCCAACCACTTGATGACCTCCTTTTCTGACAACCTCTTGCATGGATTCATTAAGCCTCATTTGATGTTCAATAGATGGTTTGGAACCTTCTTAAAAGTTGATATTGTGCATGCAAAATGTGGGGCTTATCCCCCCCAATATTTGCCAATGTCCATCCAATAGCCTTCTTCCTCTTTTGTAGCACCGTCATTGTGGAATCTACCTACATGTTAGTAAAACAAGAGGAAAGAATAACTGGTAAAGTAGAAGAAGTGCCAAGAAATTCATATCGAAGATGTGGAGGTAATGGCTTCAACTCCAAGACGGAAGGCTCCTCAATTGAAGGCTTTGTTGGAAGAGTGGTTTTATTCTCAAGATCCAAGGACAATTTGCGGGGCTCATAATTGTACGACCCCATTCCTTGAAAAGTGTTCACACATTCCACGTAACCCTCCATTTCTTCATCATTACAATTGAGCAAGATGGCCTCCAAAGTATCATCAACATTCATCACGTCACTGGTTTCATCAATAATCACATCGGTCACCAAATCCACAAAAGAGCACACCTTATTGCTATTGGGTTACCTCATAGACTTACACACATGGAAAATCACTTTCTCATCACCAACTCGGAAAGTAATTTCTCCGGCTTCAACATCAATTAGAGCCTTCCCCATAGCAAGGAAAGGTCTCCCAAGAATAATCAACAACTCATAGTCAACCTCACAATCAAAAATAACAAAATCCGCCAAGAGAATGAATTTATCAACACGAACCAATATATCATCAATTATACCCAACGGTCTCCTCATGGTACGATCTGCCATTTGTAATCTTATAGATGTGGGTCTTGGTTACCCAATTCCCAAAGTCTTGAAAACTGAATAGGGCATCAAATTGATACTTCCTCAAGATCACAAAGAGATTTAGCAAAGTCGGCACTTCCAATGGTACAAGGGATTGTGAAAACGTAGGGATCTTCCAATTTAGGAGCCATGGAATGCACAATTGCACTCACTTGATGAGTCGTCTTTATAGTTTCGCAATTAATCGACCACTTCTTTGTCACCAAATCCTTCATGAACTTTGCATAACCGGGCATTTTCTCCAAAGCCTCAACCAATGGTACATTAATAGATAGACTCTTCCTCATGTTAATGAAATTTTTGAATTGATTCTCGCCATTTTGCTTGGCAAGCCTTTTAGGGTATGGAGGAGGAGGCCTACGCATTGATGCCTTAGCCTTTGCACCATCGATTCTTGTATGTCAAAAATGTGCACCCTAGACGGGTTCACTTTATTATGAGTCTCCTCCACATTGTCATCAATATCAATCCTCACTTCTTCATTTGTTTGAACTTCCTTGTTCGGGATCTCATCTTCTTGTACCACTTGCTCATCATCCATAAGTTTCTTTTGGCTTGAGGTGGTTACATCCCACCATTTCCACTCCTTGTAGTAATAGCCATGGAATGTCCCGTGTTCTTCCCACCCTTTGGGTTCACCACCGTGCCACTTGGTAATGCCCCCTTAGGACAAGTGTTTAAAGCTTGCAAGATTTTTCCTAATTGAACTTCCAACTTGAGAATTAAAGTGTTGTGTGAGGATAGTTGAGTATCGAAGTCGACATTCTTCTCCATCATTTGTTTGAACATGTTCTCAATTCGTCCCATATCATTGTTTGAAGCTTGGACCATGGGAAGGAAAATGAGATGAGTTGCTTAGTTGTTGATACATCGGGGGCCTTTAAAAACTCGACCCCCGATTGCCTTGGTTATTGTTCCATCCCCCTTGGTTGTTGCTTCCCCATATCTTTGACTATTGCCACTCCATTTGCCTTGGTTATTTTGACCGTTCTAATTTCCTTGATTTTTTTATTGTTCCAAGTCCCTTGGTTGTTACCACCATTCCAATTGCCTTGGTTGCTAGAATTTCACTTTCCTTGATTACCTTGAGGTCGATATTGTTGTTGATTGGGGCCTTGAGAATTGTTTCTTTGCCCTTGGAAGACAGTCTTTCGCAAACACGAGTAGGAGAGTGCAAACGCGAAGAGGAAATATTCATCCTCCGAAATAACAATACACAAACGCGGAGGAAGTGACGCGAACGCAATGAAGGAAACTGGATGACAGAAAACAACAGTCCAAAAATAGAAGGAAATGGCTCGTAGCCCATCCGAAACACACCGGAGGACCCCGAGACCCGGTATAAACATACCAACAAGTTCCATATCCTAACACAGACTTGTTCGAGTTCTCAAATCACATCAAACAATGTCGAAACTAGGAATCGCAACATGAATCGTACTTATGAACTTTTAAATCTTTCAACTCCTAAAACTCGCGTCGAAACCTATCAAATTAACCCGGGATGACGCCAAATTTTGCAGACAAGTCCCAAGGTATGACAGAGCTATTCCAACTCTCGGAATCACTCCGACCCGATATCACCAAAGTCAATTATTGGTCAAACTTCTCCGTCTTCCAAACTTCAATTTTTCTAGCTTTCGCCGAAATAGTTCAAATTACCCTACGGACCTCCAAATCCAAATTCGGATGCACGCCTAAGTCCCAAATCATCATACGAAGTTGTTGAAATTATACAAAACCCATTCCGGATCCGTTTACAAAAAAGTCAAAAATCTGGTCACCTCTCGTTGCTTAAACTTTCAAAACTAGAATCCTTCTTTCAAATTAACTCTGAATTATCCGGTAACTGAACTCGACTACGGACACAAGTCATAACACATAATACGAATCTACTCAAGACCATATGCTGCCGAACTGGACTTAAATTCTCAAAACGGTCGGTCGGGTCATTACAAAGGTCCTGCTTGTATCTTAGTAAGAGAGAGAATATTTAGCCAAAAGATTGTTCTTATAGATGAATATCACGTGCCTCACATCATTGTCCCATTATTTTTATTTATATGAGACATATTTCTAATAAATCCTAATAGTACAAATGCAGAGAATATTCACTAGAATATTCCCTTTAATATCTTATTTCGGGAACTAGCCATTACAGCTTCATCAGCAATGTTCGACCCGGCCATTGTCGACATCTCGACCACAGTTCCCATCCACTTTTTGGATATGAGCATTTTTGGTTCCTATATCACCTCGACTAATGGCGACTCAGAATTCTTCCTTTAGAGTAATCTTATCTTGAATCCTATCTGGCAGATTTCGACCCATGTCCTTAATATTTACACTGCACATATGAAGTTAAGAACATGATGTCCTAAAGTTTAACAACAGAAGGTGAAAATACATGACATTTTGTCCTTAATATTTACACAACACTCATGAAGTTAAGGACGTCGTGTCCTTAATATCTTATACAGCACTCATGAAGTTAAGGACACCATGTCCTTAATATTTACACTACACATATGAAGTTAAGGACATGGTGTCCTATAGTTTAAAACAGAAGGTGCTAATTAATGACACTTTGTCCTTAATATTTACACAACACTCATGAAGTTAAGAACACCATGTCTAGCATAGGGGTATTTTTTTCGGGCAGGTAAAATTTATTAAAGCACTAGCTTAAGAATAAATACATTTTAAAAAGTGGCTTAAGAGTAAATACATCTCTAATTAGTGGCTAGTTGTGCACTTCCCTATAATGATTCATAAAATACTTTTTCCAACGAAGAAGTACTTTCAGATACAATATTTTTTTTTAGAGATTTTTACATCCCTATATTCGAAACTTTATTACCCTCCTTACTCAAGTTTAAATTTAATTATATTTTATATACAAATTTACCAATTATATACACTTTAAGAATTAAATGAGTATCCCTTTATATTAGGAATCAATTATTTCATATCCTTATTCTCTCTACCTCTCTCTCTCTCTCTCTCTATCTATATCTATATATATATATATATATATAGTAACGTAGAGCAAAGAAAAAGAGACTAGCAATTCCACCATTGACAGCCATTAAAAAGCTTTGAAGCTTTGAATTCAAATTGTATTTTTAAAAACCATTATTTATTCGAATTAAGTATTGTGGCTACGTGTAGAAGGATCATATAATGATACAAA